>JAJMEW010000007.1:0-15256 GCA_030574395.1 Pichia californica
AAGTCACAAAATGGTCCCTTGGCCCAGTTGGTTAAGGCGTGGTGCTAATAACGCCAAGATCAGCAGTTCGATCCTGCTAGGGACCATTTCTTCTTTGGGCGTGTGGCGTAGTTGGTAGCGCGCTCGCCTTGCAAGCGAGAGGTCATCGGTTCGACTCCGGTCTCGTCCATTATATTTTTTTATTTATTTATTTTCTCAAATAAAATGAGGTTTGAGAAATGATGTTTTCGTGTCTCCGAGAAAGAACATGTATATTTTTTTTAATGAAATAAATATTTAATTCTTCCATCTCTTTAACTCTAATATTTAAAATAAAAGAAAAGATCTAAAGTAACATAAATAATTATCATAATATGTCAAGAGGTAAAAACCTTTTATTACAAGACATTTATAAAGATCGAAATGATTTAAATTTTACCACAGCGCAGGAGAGTTATAGAGAATTTATGGTGGCCTTTCCTTCTGCTTTAGCTGAATTAACAATTCAA
The DNA here is from genome assembly GCA_030574395.1 of Pichia californica. NCBI lineage: Eukaryota > Fungi > Ascomycota > Pichiomycetes > Pichiales > Pichiaceae > Pichia > Pichia californica. The sequence goes on from JAJMEW010000007.1 coordinate 489, forward strand.
GAAGAATTAAAACAAACAACATTATTTCAAATAGTCGATATGATAGATGTAACAAAATCAATTGTATCTTCAATTGAAACATTGCAGTTTATTGTTGATGCAAATGAAAGTTATCAAGATAAACAACGAGGTAATGGTAAACAAGTTCCACGACGAGCAGTTCAGAATGTTGAGACTGATAATGGAAATAATGATGGATTGGTTAATGATTCTTATGCACCCACAGGTAATAATCTTTACAAATTTACCTTACAAGATTGTTATGGAAATCTTTGCTATGCATATGAGAAAGAACCTCTTCACTTAAGAAATAAAAATGATATATTTTTCCCAGTTAAACTAGGATCAAAAATTATCGTATATAAGAAGACAAAAATTATGTTCAACACATTACACTTAACTAATCATAATATTAAATATTTGGCTGGATCAATTGATAGGTTGAGGTACAATGCTGAACAAAGAATATTGAAAGGATTAAAGGAAGAGATCAATTATCAAGGATAATTTTTCAAATTACGCAAATAATAAGATAATCGAGTTTAGTAAATTGTTATTAAATATTATACTGTATACATACTAAAGAGTTAATAGAAGTCTCGTTTAAAAAGAATTGGTCTATATGGACTAATTTGCTAATAAAAGATCCCATAATGCAGATTCGTTAGGATAATCATGATGAAGAACTGTGACAAGGTAGTAATCATTTAAAACAGAGTCAATCAACTTTTCAGAATCACTTCCCTTTGGATATAACAACTTCCATTCTTTCCAAATTTCAAATGCTTCTTCTCTCCAAGCTCTAAATGACTCTTCTTCAACAATAGTTGTTTGAACAATCTCTCTATTTGGGAAAACACCCCAAGTCACACAATTAGATGCATTCTTTGGTAAGTTTGTTTCAAATGTATCTTTGCTATCAGCATAATAATAACTTACTAAATTACCTGATTCATTTAATTTAGGTAACAACTTTTCATCCCATTCCTTTTTGGATACAAACATTTCTACGAATGCCTTTTGGTAAATGAATCCATTGGATGGACCCCAACCTAAGATCTTATCTTTACTTGGTGCACAATTTATAGCAGGTTGTGAAGCAACTGTAAAATAATTCTTTTCATTTAAATTCATTAATTCTTCTTGGATAAGAGAAGTTTCGGGACTTAAACTCAATTCAGACCATGGTAAACAATCAAGTTTCTTCAAAAGATAATTTATAAACAATTTAGAAATATCTTTCTTTGTTTTCGGATAACCCCAAAGTTCATATGCTCTACTTGAAGAAACTTTTAGAGAAGGTCCATAACCATCAATCTCACCATATGCTGGAGATCTAGAATCACCAAATCTACCATTAGGGAAATCATCCCATGTTGCATCTTTACCTAAGACACCACGACCTGCACTGATTGAAATTAATTTTTGTAGTTGAGAAGAAGGAGAATGAGTCATTTTGACATTTCCTACAGCCTTTACATCACTAATAACTTTGTTAGTAGTATTGAACCTGTTTGTATAAGCTGCTCTTTTGGCTGTTGTAATTGACTCATCAATTTCATCATCAGAAGAGGATGTATCATCTTCTAATTCAAGTTCTTTTTTGGCAACGACTTTAGCTAGATATTTGGATTTGTTCACAATATGTGCAATGGATTTTTCTAAATTTAAAGTGTAAAAATGAATACCTTTAACACGACTATCTGTCTTTTCGTAAATTTCATCAATAATTTTAACCAAAACATCCACACCAATTTCTTTGACAGTATCGTCATCGTTTTGAATTTCTACTGGAAATTCGTCAAGCATTTTCTTTGGAATAGAAGCATGTGATAATTTGGATGCTCTTTGAAAAATATTGTAACCATTAATAGGTAATAAACCTGGAATAATGGTAATCTTTTCAAGTTCCGGTTGAGATCTAATCATTTTTTCATATTGTACAAATTTTTCAACATCAAAAAATAGTTGTGTTATAATAAAATCAGCACCTGCACTTATTTTTTCAACCAAATATGGTAAATCTTTTTTTGGGTCTTGCTGTAATTCTTCAAAAGAACCATCGGCATGACCTTCAGGATAACCTGCAACACCAATACAAAAATAATCACCATGCTCTTCTCTTATATAACGTACCAAATCTGCAGCATATTCAAATTCACCTATTCCATGAGATACACTAGAATCTCTAGCAGGATCACCTCTTAATGCAAGAATATTTTTGATGCCACAATTTTTTGCCTTTGCTAATGCTTCATCAATTACAGATTTTGGGGTGTTAGTACATGTTAAATGCATACATGTTGTTAATCCTAAGTCTTGTTGACAGGTCACTGCTAAATCAGTTGTCTTCTCTGAAGTAGTACCACCAGCACCCCATGTAACTGTTACAAATAAAGGTCCTAAAAGAGACATTCTTCCTAATCTGGCGTATAAGTTTCTCATACCGCTATCAGTTTTTGGAGGAAAGAACTCTAAAGAAAAGAATGGTTCATCCTTTTCTAAAGATGCAATCTTGTCTGTAATCTTGATACTCATTCTGATAGTTCTATTTAATGTATCTTTTGACAATAATATATGTGATGTGGGTAGGAGGTGTGTGAAACCGAAAAGAAGAACATCTGAACAACAAAATCTGTAAGACTCTTTTCTTTTCTATGGTAAAGCCTAAAGGCTTAAGTTTCTTAACGCTAAACGCTTTACGCTTAACGGTATAAGCAATATTAATCAGTAATGCAAATTTCAAATTTCTCAAAGCTTGACTCCGTCCGCGACAAGGTGTTTGTTGCGATGGATTCGGATTACGGCAAAATGTTCTTTTAATGGATCAAATTGTGGCAAACGGTAATGAGTGGAAGGGTGTTTTCTTATATCTAAATAATGTTCATTTCCCATCATAACAGCATTCAATGGCCGATGAAGAACATATTTTACCTGAAAGATCGTCCAATGATGCAGTTGAGATTAATCTTTCTCTTTTATTGAAGTTCCAGGAGAATATTGTCATTGATTTGGTGGAACACGACGGATTTGTTGTATTAGGTAAAGGTTTAGGAATAATACAGATAGTCTCTAATTTGCTTCATGTTTTAATGCAATCTACGAGAAATGATGATAAAAGATCATTAATTATGCTTATAAATGCAACCGATGAAGAGAATGCCTTAATTAATGAATCGTTGATGGAAATGCTTTGGAATGGTAGCAACAACGACGCCAATGATGATAACGATAACAATGATAAGACAATAGTCAACAATAAATACATGCCTCAGTTTTCTTCAATTATTGGTGATTCAGGTACTGTTGATCGTAGGCGTGATTTATATGCCAATGGTGGGATAATATCAGTTTCTAACCGTGTATTAGTCACTGATTTATTAAGTCATGTTGTTGAACCAAAATCGATAACTGGATTGATTATCCTCCATACCGAAAATATAGCACAATACTCAATGGATAGGTTTGTTGTTAATTTGTATAGAAAAGACAATAAATGGGGGTTTGTGAAAGCTTTATCAGATGATCCAGAGAAATGTTGCAAAGGCTTTCAACCACTTCAGACAAAGTTGAAATACTTAAAACTTGAAAGATCATTCTTATGGCCTAGATTTCATATTGGTGTCACTGAATCAATCAAGCGAAAACTTAAAAATAGTAAGGGAACAAAAGTTACAGAAGTTAGAATTAAAATGTCAGATTATATGACTAAAATTCAAAATTCATTAATGGCAAGTATTGAGATAATGATTGGTGAATTGAAAAGAAATAACCCTGATATTGCAAGTGAATATTGGTCTATCGAAAATGCATTAGATCCAAATTTTGTTCAATCAATTATAGGAACAATGAATCCTGTATGGCATAGAATTTCAGCAACTACAAAGAAAATCTTAACTGAATTATCGACATTAAAATCTTTTTTAAGTGATCTTTTCAAGTACGACTCTGTAACTTACTATCAGAATATCAAAACTTTTGTTAATGAACATACACAATCAATGAACAATAAAGACTCTTTATGGTTAATGATTCCTGAGGCTTCAGCCACGATTGCATGCAGTAAAGATCGTGTTTATAGAAAGTTGCATAACAATCCAAATGTGAACACTAATAGTACGAATAATATGCTCCTTGAAGAGTTACCCAAATGGGAACAACTTTTGTTTATACTAGATGAAATTAACGAGGAAAAGACCAAAAAAGAAGCATCATGCGATGGTCCAACTATAATTGCATGCAAATCAAGGCAAACATGTTATCAACTTGAAAGAGTACTATCTAAATACGAAATAGTTGAAGAGAATGGTATAAAATCATACAATTTTAGAAGTATTATGAAAAGAGAACTCCAATATCAAAAATGGAGAAAACACGCCGGTTCTTTGATGAGAAAGATGAATCAAGAATTGAATGATACGGAGAAGAACAATGATGAACGAACGAATGATATTGTTATTTCTAAAACTTTTACAAGAAATAATATAAGATCAACGGATAGAAGAAGGACTAGAGGTGGCAGTGTCGTGGCACGACATAATAGGCTAATGAACTTAGCCCCCACAAGTGATGAAGAGATACAAGATCAAGAAGATGAAGAAGACACTCTCGAAATAACTGGAGAAACAGCCAATGTTTTGAAGAATGATGAGATGGAGTTTTTTAACTCAGGCTTTGATGATAATATTGATGATATTAACAATTCACAATTGAAGAATGTAGATTATCAACTTTTAGATAGAGATTATGAAATTATCATAATTACGTTTGATAGCATTGAACTGGATGAAATCTTGCCATCATATATTATAAGTTATGAACCAAACTTAGAGTTTATCAGAAAAGTTGAATTATATCAGTCTTCGTTGCAGCAAGCTAAATGCTTTTTTATGTATTATGGAGAATCTGCTGAGGAACAGATATATTTAAGTTCAATTAAACATGAGAAGGATGCCTTTACAAAACTCATTCGAGAGAAAGCCAATATGCCAAAATATTTCAGTACAGAAGATGATGAGAAAAGCAAATTTGAAGAGAGTTTTAGAGATCTTAATTCAAATACCAGAATTGCTGGTGGTGGATTGACTTCATTAAAGAAGTCACACAAGGTTATCGTTGATATGAGAGACTTTGTCTCTCAGTTACCGTTTGTGTGTTATCTAGCAGGTTTAGAAGTTGTGCCTGCAATGTTAACTGTGGGTGATTATATTCTTTCTGAGGAAATATGCGTTGAAAGGAAGGCTGTTCGAGATTTAATTGAATCTTTAGAAAACGGAAGATTGTCTAAACAATGTGAAAGTATGTTCAAATGGTATTCAAAACCAGTATTACTTATAGAATTTGATGAAGGTAAATCCTTTTCCTTTGAACCATTTACAACTGGATTTTTAACCGGGAATTCTACCAGACATGTTAAGAATGCAGATTTGGAGAAGCTTCAACTACGGCTTGCTGCATTGGTTAGATCATTTCCTAGGTTGAGTATTCTTTGGAGTAGTTCTCCATTTGAAACTGCAAGAATATTTAGAGAGCTTAAAGACAACCAGAATGAACCGGATATTGAATTTGCCATAACTGCTGGTATGAATGATGCCAACAGTGGCTCTGCATTCAACGAAGATGCACTCAAATTCTTAAGATTAATACCAGGAATTACAGATGCTAATTCATTACTAATAATTCATAAAGTCGACACTCTTTATGATTTTTGTCAATTAAGTCTGGAAGATCTTTCTAAAATAATCGGAAAAGAGAACGCCCAACAGGCACATAAATTTTTGAATAAACAGTATGAGTAATATCTTTTATAGTATAACTAAAATGTTAAATATTTTTTCGATTATTTCGTATGATACAAAAACTATTAGAAAACTTGCATCTATAAAAAAAGTAAACTATTCTGCCAGTTGTGAAAATTCTTGTGCAAAAACTTAAATCTTAGAGAGACGTTCCAATTTGTTGTAAATATTCAATGATTCGACAACTTGTTCAGTAATTTCTGAAGGCATACGGGTAGTCATTAGCATACCAATAGAATTGTCAACATTACCCAGCAATCTTGATATACCTCTTAATTTGGAAATATCTGTTGCAACAGTGTCATTTGCAACAGCGTAATTAATTGCACAGTTGATTAATCTATTTGAAAGTTCGGCACATCTGGCAGATATTAATGCATGTACAGTCGATGTACTGTCTTTAACATTGACATATATAGCAGCATATACAAAAGCAAGATGGTGTAAAATCATACTAAGTCTTTCTGGCGAAGAAATAATATCTAGGGCAACATTAGTTTTTATATTATTAGATGTCTCAATAATGTCAACAAGACTTAAACAGCTCAATACGGACTCTAAACAAGTTTGAAAAATTTCATTGAAGCATTCAATACCTTGATACATCAAATTTATCGGCAAAATGGAAGTGAGCATCGAAAACGCAGACTTGATCAAACTACCACTTTCAAAGCAATTATCACCAAAGTTAAACTTTATCATTTTAACGACATTCAAATCTGAAGTCTTACCAATTAAAATATTACACAACCTTGTTTTATTAGAGATGGAACCACAAATTGTTTTACTTAAAATATCGATAGCATGAGCATGATATTTATCTACCACAGGATCAACCTTAGAGGTTGTAAGATCCAACTCCTTTTCATATTGATTTATGGAAGAACAGAAAGAGTATGCTAAAGCAAATATTAGCCACATTTCCATATCTGATCTGATATCAACAGCATGTATTATGTTCGATAGAATTGTAATTGAATCTTTTAAGAAAGATAATCTCTTTCTTGCAAATACAAATATTTCTGGCTTAGCCATAGCAGCATAAATTAATGTGAAAATGAAATCTAGATATTTAGAATTAGTTGCAAGAATAACATTGTTATTATCAGAGAATGAGAGATTTCTAAAGATCAAGGAAATTGTACTTAATTCTTCAAGTAAAACCATCTGCTTATCAAGGTAACATTTAGCATAAATGTTTAAATCTATATTATCAGCTTGGGTACGGCATTCGTGCAACATGTTTAAATAATTAGGAATTTCAAACAAATCAAATGATTCAGAAATGAGTGAGGAATATGCTTCAAAGCCATTGGAGCTAGAAGATTCAGGATCAATAAATTGTGCTTGCGGAATTGGAGAATCATATATTTCACCATTGATCGTGATAATTTCAGATGATATTTTATTTCCCTCCACGTTATCATCAACAACAACACGAGATGTAAATGAATCGACTTGAATTGTATAAATATCATTGGTGTGACCTTTGGTGTATTTTTCAAATACTCTATCAATTCTACTCTTTGAAAGACTACTACTTTGATTCACACTAGATTCATTAAATTTATCCATTTTGTCTCCAGAAGCTAATTTTTCAACAATGTTCTTACCTAAAAGAGACAAACTATCTAGTAGAATGATACATTTGTCAAAAGGAATTTGAATATTTGGATCTGAACTTATAATCAACAAAATATTTAATGCAACATTTATTTCGGCGGTAATACCAGAGGAAATGGAGAGAGCCAATGCTTTAATATCGACCTTACCTAATTCAGGAAAATATAAAAAGACAGGCTTCATATCATCCAATTGTTCACCCAAACGTTCAACATTCAGAATATCAATACCACCTGGCTTATCTTGAATTATAGTGTACGGTAAATAATTTCTAATAACATCAGGAACTTTAACATCACCAGTATCTGTTTTGATTGTTGATGCTTTCTTATTACTTACTGTCTTAGATTTACTATTTGATATCGGAACACCTGTTGTATGTGGACTAACATTTGACATTGCTCTGACCTTTGCAGCATTTTCAATCATTTGTGCCTGAATATTATCTTGAGCCTTAGCAGATATTTGCGGTTTAGCACTTGACTGGCCATGTGGAGAAGAAACTTGACTTGGAATTTGTAAATTTACTTTAGCTGCTACTTCTGGATTATTCTTTGGTTGATTTTGCATTTTTTGTTGCATTTTTTGTTGCATTTTTTGTTGCATCTTTTGTTGCATCTTCTGCTGCATCTTTTGTTGTAATTGAAGTTGTTGCTGTTGTAATACTTGCTGTTGCTTTTGCTGTTGTTGTCGCATTTGTTCTTGAAGTTGAATCTGTGGTTGTTTCTGTATTTGATTCTGTGTTGGTGTTTGAGTTTGATTTTGAGTTTGTGTCTGTTTTGTTATTTGATTTTGTGTTGGTATTTGATCTTCCGTTGCTACTTGCGTATGGGTATGCGCTTGGGTTGGTATAGGTTGAGGTGAAATCTGATTTTGTGATTGCAATGGAATCTGATTTTGTTTTTGCTGTTGCTGCTGTTGTTGTAGTTGTTGTTGTTGCACCAACTGGTTTTGCTTACGTTGCGCCTCTTTCATACCATCTGCCGTTTTTGCATACTGTTCGAAAGGAAGCAAATTAAGATAATAGGTTTGCAAGAATTCATTGTAGAGCTTTTGATTGGTTACGGGAATACCTAACTGATTAGCAACAAGAGGAAACTTTTGCTCTTGAAATGCTTTGATGAAACCACCAATACATGTTACAACATAGTAGTAAACAAAGAGATTGATTTTGATACCACCGACAACTGGATATCTGTTAAAAGGCTTGTTAATCTTATTCATATATTGCTCAACTAATTCCAAAAATCTTTCAGTATTCTGCTGATTTAGTTGAGAGCCATTCATATTTCTTTTCTGATGTTGTTGTTGATGTTGATGTTGTTGTTGTTGTTGTTGTTGTTGTTGTTGTTGTTGTTGTTGTTGTTGTTGTTGTTGTTGTTGTTGTTGTTGTTGTTGTTGTTGTAACTGTAGCTGTAGGTGCTGCTGAAGTTGCAATTGTTGTTGGGTATTTAAATCAGGATTGCTGGTGAGTGGTACTACATTTCCATTGCTGCTGTTATGGTTAGTGTAATTTGGATTTACATTATCATAGCTGGGGGTACCTGTCTGAGAACGAGGTTGAGAATGAGAAGCTGTATGTGAATGCTGGGAGGAATGTGAAGTTTTCCGAGATTGCAAATTGTTGAAATGATGTTGAGATTGAGACTGAGGCTGAGATTGTTGCTGTTGCTGTTGTAATTGTTGAAATAATTGTTGTTGTTGTTTTTGGTGACTTTGACTTTGTGTTTGGTTTGGTAACATGTTAGAATTAACACCAAATGCATCGTTGTTATTAATCTCCATCTGGGTGCTTGTAGAATCATTTATAATAGGCATGGCTATATTTGTATTGGCCATTTCAATGTCAGTGTTGTTTGCAACACTATTTCCAAGGTTGTTGCTATTGTTATTGTTATTGTTATTGTTTTTGCTAATGCCACTATTGTTGAATTGAAGGAAAGCCATATCCTCATCCATTTGGGAATCTCCCGCCCAAAACTGGGTCATCAAATTATTATCTGCCATAGTCGCTTCAGTAATAAAGGGTAATATAGAGTGATATATATACTTGAAAACAAGACCTGTGCCAGTCTAAACCGTGGTAACTGGCTTGTTACCTTGTATTTCATCAACAATCAACTATCTCTTATTTTCTTTCCTCTTCGCTCTTCTCTTTTCTCGCTGAGCATTGAATATTGATTGAGCATGAAGCATGAACAGAAGTGGCGTTTTGGTAAAATCGTGCCTTCCGTGCACCGCAAGTTTTCCCTTTTTCCTCATTTTTTTTTTCACTTTGCAGTTGGGACTTGGACACATTGAAACCAAATTTCAATGGATTTTCTATTTGCTGTTGATTATCATTAGACAAAAGAGTGTTTTCACGTGTGTTAATCAATATAACATTCTTTAAAGACGAATCAATATATATCACAAATATCATGTCAAATAAACTTATGAGACCGATTGTTTTAAAGGGTCATGAACGTCCTCTTACTCAAGTTAAATTCAATAGAGAAGGTGATTTAATTTTTTCATCTGCTAAGGATTACCAAGTTTGTCTTTGGTATTCTTCCAATGGTGAAAGATTAGGAACTTATGATGGCCATAAAGGTTCTGTCTGGTCTGTTGATATCGATTTATCTACCAACTATTTGATCACTGCAAGTGCAGATTTCTCAGGAAAATTATGGAAAGCTGAAACTGGTGAATGTATTTACACATGGAATTTTGAAGCACCTGTTAAAAGAGTTGAATATTCCCCAGATTGTAAATATGTACTATTTGTTACCGATCAAGTTATGGGTAAGTTAGGTAAAATCCAAATCTTTAATATTGATTTTACAAAATCTGAACAAGAATCTAAACCAATATTAGAAATTGTTAACGAAGGTGATGCTACTACAAAACCAACCATTGCGACTTGGTCTTATGCTGGTAAATATATATTAGTAGGTCATGCTGATGGTGGAATTTCTAAATATGACTCCAAAACCGGTGAATTGCTAGAACATTCAACTCCATTCAAGAAAACTGTTACTGATATTCAAACATCTTCTGATAGAACATATTTTATTGCTTCTTCAAAAGATCAGACTGCTAAATTATTTGATGTTGATAGTTGGAAATTATTAAAAGAATTTGAATCCGAATCTCCTGTAAATGCTGCATGTATCACACCAGTTAAAGATTATATTATTCTTGGTGGTGGTCAAGATGCAAGAGAGGTTACTACCACTTCCGGTGGTGAAGGTAAGTTCGATGCTAAAATTTTCCACAAAATATTTCAAGATGAAATTGGTAGAGTTAAAGGTCATTTTGGTCCTTTGAATTGTATTGCAATTCATCCAGAGGGTAGTTCTTTTGTTTCTGGAGGGGAAGATGGTTATATTAGATTACATCATTTACCAAAATCTTACTTCGATTTCCAATATGAAGTTGAAAAGACTGCTGAAGCATTACAACATCAAAATAAAGATCAAGTAGAAACATCTGCTTAAACATTATAGTTATCAATAATTTATGTATAGGGTCGTGATTTTTCTTCTTCATTCTTTTCTGTATTTCATCTTTATATTCTAGTTTTCTCAGACATAGTCTTTTCTGTAAGTAAATTAATGCAATAAAAACATCATTAAAATTGGATAAAAATAAAATGATTTTGTTTTTTTTAAAAAATCTAGTTCGTAAATTCATTAACTGAAATAGCTACACAAACGTCTATATAGAATAAATAAATATGTCATTACATATATATATATGAGCCAACTAAACATAGTTGTTATTAATCATTATTTCTTTAATTTTGCAGCAGCTTCGGCGGCTTTTCTTTCGTCAGCAAGCTTTTGCTTTTCTCTAAGAATGTCGGCATCGTTTTCTTTTCTCTTGTTGAAATCACTTTTTTTTCCACTTTTGGCTTGTTCTTGTTGTTTCTTTAAATTCTTAGCTCTCGCCAAATCTCTTTGATTACCTCTGGCCATTGTTGTTGCTGTGTATGTATATTTATATTCTTGGTGTGGGTGTGTGTTACAATAGATTTTTCTAATCAAGTTATACATCAATCCACATCGATATATAGTTTGTTCCAAGAACAAATTCAGTCCAATGTCAGCCAGCAATCACCGATTCGCTATTTGTAGGATGCTGACGTAAGCTATATGCTGATACGGATACTGAATACTGCATAGACTTATGTTTGATAGTGGGATTTTTAGTGTTAAACAATACATTATGTTTAACCTATGATCAATATTCTTTTATTCTTTTCAACTGCTTTTTAATGCTAAACCCATAGACACCATTTACAATGATATCTGCTATTTTTATATTGAATGGACTTGGAAATGTTATTATATCAAGGGTTTTTAGAGAGGATGTTAAGTACAGTGTGATTGAGATATTTCATACAAAGATTATAAATGTGAATCCACAGGATTTAAAGAATCCAATTCTAACATTAGGTTCCACTACTTTCCTCTATATCAAAAAGGGAGATATTTATTATGTTGCCGTTACTAGAAATAATTCTGATGCATCTGTGATTTTACAATATTTGAATAGATTAATTAATATGCTAAAATCATTAATTTCTGTTACTACAAATCATATTGTCAATGATACTGAATTGATGGATAATTTTTTGCTGATTTATGAAATTTTAGATTTGACAATAGATCAAGGATTTGTTAGACAAATTGATGAATCTTTGATCATGTCAAAAATTTATTCTCCAATAACAAAATCAATGGACAGTGATAAAAAATTAAATATTAGTTCTGACTTGAAAATAATAAAGAAAGATATTTCCCTTATTGAACCATTAGATACAAATATTCTTGTTGAAAAATATGATAAAAATGTGATTTTATTATTACTAAATGAATATCTTTATGTTAGTGATAAAAAAGCTAAGATTTTGGGAGAAGTAATTTCAGTTTCAACTGTACCTTCGGGATTAACAATAGACTTTCAGTTCAATACACCAGTTACAGATTATTCTTCTATAGAACTTAAAAGCTTAAATATTGCACCTATTGAAAGTTTGATCAAACCATCGAGTAAAATTACAAATAAATTCAATTTAAGTTCTAGAATATCTACTTCTGTACAACCTATATTAAATTATTCTGCAGAACTATTGTTTGATGATCTACCTATTATAATTTTAGGATCATATAAACAAATTGCCAATAACAAATTTGAGCTACAAATAACTTTAGAACTAAGATTTTCATCTGATATATTTGCAAAAGATATTAAAGTTAACATCCCAATACCTAAAAATGTTTTAAAGATTATAGATGTTTATGATGCATGTGCTGAAAATATTGGAAGAAATGAAGAAATTTCACAGAGTGATGAGTATTTAGTTTGGTCTTTGAAGTCTATTTCTGGTACAAAAAAATTGAAATTGAATAAAATCATCTATACAGATTCATCTACATTGAAACTATCCGATTGGATATCTACTCGAAGAAACGTTCAAGTTATTTTTGATATTCCAAAGTATAGTTTGACAAAATATCATATTAATTCTTTCAATGTTGAAAAAGAATTTGATAACATTGCGACTAGATTGATTCAATTCCATACATTATCACACAGCACTTATGAATTTTACGTGTAGTTTTTTTATTGATAGACTTTTAAATTTTTTTTTTTCAAATATTATAGATTTAAATAAACTTGTTTCATAAATTTACGTGAATAATGATTTATTATCTAATATAGTTTATAAAATACAAAAGAGATTGGTTATATAAAAATTCAAAAAACCTATTGTTGCTTACAATCAGGATTTTCATTTGCAGGTTTTCCATCAACCTCGTCATCATCATCATCGTCTTCATCATCATCATCATCATCATCATCACCCTCATCATCATCATCATCATCATCATCATCATCATCATCATCGAATTCTTCTTCACCTTCTTCAACCATGCCAGCCATTTCAGTATCAAATTGTAATGCATGACCAGTGAACCAATCAACAGCTCTTGGGATCAACTTTTCTTTGATTAATTCACCAACAGAATAATCATTTTGTAAACCTTCTTCTAATTCTTCATCAATATCATTAAATTCTTCATCATCTTCATCTGGTAAAGTTGGCGGAGAAAAGAAATTAAAGAATGAAAAAGTTGGGGTAGTCTTTTCAATAGTTCTAACTTGTTTAGTATGTTTGTTTCTTTGTTTTCTTAATTCGATTTCAACAGTAACATTATGTTCATTATCAGACCATTTAATATCATCACCTTCAGCATGATCATAAATAAATTCACCAGTATAACCTAATTCTTTTTGATAATAATATGATTTAACTAATTCTTTGTTAGAGAAAAATTCATTTTCTTGGAATTCAAAAATTATTTTAAAACCTGGTTCATTCATGTATTCTAATTTAACATTAATTAAAGATTGTAAAACTTCAACATCTCTATCTGTAATCATATCAGCAATAGGTGGTAAGTTTTGCATGGCAGTAAGCCAAAAGAAAGGAACACCTTTTTCTTCATCATCATCATCTTTTTCCTCATCATCTTTTTCTTTTGGTTCTCCTTCTTTAATTTCTTCAATTTTTCCTTCATCATCATCATCATTATCATCATCATCACCATCAAAAGTATCATCTTCTTCATTTAAAATTCTTTTACCGTTTTCTGCTTCTTCATCAGTTGGCTCAATAACACCAGTAATTAATTTTTTTCTTTCTTCAAATAAAGGGGCATATAAATCTTGAAATTTAGTTTCAAGTTGTAATAATTCAGCTTGAAATTCAGCTTCAATTTTATATTGTTTTTCTTGTAAATTTTTTAAACCATATAAATTACGTTTAACTTTTTTTGATAAATTTTCAACATAACCTGAATCAGTACCAACCAATTCACCTAATTTAGACTGAATTGAAGCTAATAAAAGTGGATTATTTGCTAACATTCCTTTTAATAATTCATTTCTTTCGTTAATTGTTGATGGAATTGAAGGTGTATCAGATTTTGGCATATAAGAACCTGCAGCTGAAGCTGGAGTATTTTGAGGGGTTGGAGCTTGATCAATTTGACCTTTCTTAATTGGACCGGACATTCCTAGTTATTTTATATCTTTTTTGTGGTTGTATATAAAAAAGCAATGAACTAAGTATAATAAAAAAAGGAAGGGTTAAAATCTTCATTTGCATTTTGCAAGACCAGTACTATTAGTAGCTAGGAGCTAGGAGCAAGAAGCAGGATGTATTTAGTGAATCAAAGAAAAAGAAAAAATAGAAAATTTAACACGCGGCCAACTAAAGTTTAAATTGTGCAAAATTAACATGTTGAAACATTTGGCGTCAGTGTGAATTTGCAAGTTTTTAGGTGATAAACTATT
>JAJMEW010000007.1:15356-67026 GCA_030574395.1 Pichia californica
AATAATAATAATAATAATAATAATAATAATAATAATAATAATAATAATAATAATAATAATAATAATAATAATAATAATAATGATAATGATAATGATAATAATAATAATAATAATAATAATAATAATAATAATAATAATAATAATAATTAGATATAAGATATAAGATATTTATACAATGTAATATATATCACGTTATGATGATGATAATAATAATAATAATATATATAAGACAAGATATAAAAGATTAGAAGATAACACACTTCTTCTTAGTTTTGTCCTTGTTCTTCTTTTTACTTTCTTTCTTTTCTCTTGGAGCTAAAGTAGCTCTAGTTGCAGCTTCGAAAACTTCTCTTACACCTTGATTATGCTTTGCAGAACATTCCATATAAGTTAAAGCATCAATTTTATCTGCAACGTCTTGACCTTCAGCAGTTGAAACTGGTTGTTGACCAGATTGTGCTAATCTATCAATAGTTGCACGATCATTTCTTAAATCAACTTTACAACCAACAAGAATAATAGGTACACCTTGACAAAAATGTAAAACTTCAGCAATCCATTTTTCTTGAACATTATCTAAAGTATCTGGAGAATCTACTGAAAAACAAATTAATATAACATTTGAATCAGGATAAGATAAAGGTCTTAATCTATCATAATCTTCTTGACCTGCAGTATCCCATAAAGCTAATTCAACTCTTTTACCTTCAACTTCAACATCTGCAACATAATTTTCGAAAACAGTTGGAACATAAAGTTCAGGGAATGCACCTTTTGAGAATACAATTAATAAACATGTTTTACCACATGCACCATCACCAACGATTACTAGTTTTTTTCTTATATCTGCGATTGCACTCATTATGTATATATGTATGTATTTATGTATGTATGAATGTATGTATGTATGAATGTATGTATTTATTTATGTACTTATGTATAGATGTCTGTGATTATTTTGTTTTATGTATTTATTAATGTAATATATTTTATATTTTATATTTTATAATTTTATTTATTTATTATGTTTTATAAGTTATGCGTTGTATGCGTGATATATGCGTGTTTATGCGTGTGAAATATTTGAATGAATAATGACTATAGGAATAGATTTCAAAGGGATGTATGAAAATAGCAACAGCAAGATATATATCTATATCTGAGTATGTTATAATATATTCACAACTATATTTCGTGGAGAGTAGGTGAAGTAGAGATGGCAGTAAATCGAAAGCATCAACAACATCAGCAACATCAGCAACATCAACACCAACACAACACCAACACAACACCAACACCACACAAGCACATAGCTTTCGTGCTTTTGCTTTCGCTCTTTCCTCGCCGGGGGCTTGTGCTTTGTGCTTTGTGCTTTGTGCTTTGTGTGGTGAATCGTGGTATGTGGTATGTGGCTCTGTTCTGGGTTCTAGACTCAGAGCGGAACACTGGGATGATATTTTACTTTTGCCTCGGGCAACCGACGCGTCGATTTCTGGTTTCTGGTTTCTGGTTTCTGGTTTACCTGAGTCTCAGCTCTCAGCCGAGACCCGGATGAGTGTCGGAACAGCCAGACTGATAAAATTGGATTTTGGTTTGCCATTTGCCATTTGCCATTTACCATTTACCATTTACCATTTCATTACTAATTTAACATTATTATAATACAACAACAGCAATCACCCACTTTCATAAGAACATCTCAATGAGTGACGATTTAACCCCAATTAAAACCAATGCTAAACCAATTGAAACTCCCAAACATGAAGAACCATCAATGAAATTAATCGCATATAACCTTTTATCAGGTTGTCTGTGGTCATTTGCAATGCTTAATGTTATTGCAACAAAAATAGTTTTCTCTGATATGCATGATACTTTCCGATTAACTTATTTATGGACTGTTCTAATTCAATCATTTGCAATTATCGAAATTTATAATGCAGCTACAGGTATTGTACGTGCTCCAGTTATTACAACTACAATGCAAGTATTATCAAGATTATTAGTTGTATTTGGTGTTTGGACTTTATTACCAGAATCAAAAGGTAATTATTCTTATGCTTATTTAATTGTTCATTTAGCTTGGGGTATTGCAGAAGTTTCAAGATATTATTATTATGCAACAAATTTAATGTCAAAACAATCAAATAATCCAATTAAAGTTTCACCAAATCTTGAATGGTTTAGATATAATGGTTTCATAATACTTTACCCAATTGGAATTTCAAGTGAATGTTATATGATATTTTATGCAATTAAAGCATCACTTGCTCATACTGGTTTATTCTTTGCAATTTATGCTGTATTCCTTTCTTTATGTTTACTTGCTTATATTCCAGGGACGATCGTCCTCTATGGTCACATGCTCAAACAGCGCGCAAAGTTCAACAAACATCGTGCTGAATTGAAAACTAAGAAGACTACCTAATTTTTCTCAACATTCATTCAATTCAATTTAATTCAATGGTTTTGTGTATAATTAATTATGTATATAATTTAATATAATATTTTAATATCTTCATATCTTTATATCTTTATAATTATATTTCAACTTTAAATTATATATTATTACCACCGCCACCATGCAAGCGTTTAAAAGATTCCTCACGACGACAACATCTGAAGCTGCTTCAAGTGTTACAAAATCATCCTCAAATTCTTTGTTACCTTTAAAATTTGAACAAAATTTATATGCTACTATTAAAGTTCATGAAAGATCTTATTTAGTTACAAAGGGTGATTTAATAAATTTACCTTTTAATATGCATACTGCACAAATCGGTGATACTATTAATTTCTCAAAGATTGATACTTTAGGTTCAAGAAATTTTACTTATCATTTTAATAATGGTATAGATTTAGATAAAGTTACAATTACTGGTATAATCGTAGAGAAAACTAAGAAACCAATGACTATTAAAGAAGTTACAAAGAGAAGAAATAGACATGTTAAACATTCTTTAAGTAAACATGATTTAACTGTTGTAAGAATTAATGAATTAAAAATAAATTAATTAATTATTATGTCCATTAGATCAAACTTAAAATAGTTTCTAATTCATTTTACTGAATCAAAACCTTGTATATATATAACTTACAAATAAGTTTTTAGTTGCTAGACTATTTTGTTTGGCTGATATTTTTAACCTCTTTTATATTTATAATTATCTTTATGTAACTATTTAGCAACAATTAAATACAAAATCGAATAGAAAAAATATTTAGTAACTTGTAACCTTTAAATTCTATTTTTATTATCCTACAATATATTTGATTCCAAATATCCTTAAATTAGTTATATATTTATACCTTAAATATTTAACTCTATTTTTCAAAACGTTAATTATATCCACAACATGAATTTCTCACTTTTTGCATATATATAAGTTGCTTTTTTTGATTTGGTGATTTTCATCATTTTTGACATCAATGATCACCCTTTTCACCATATACATTATCATATAATATAATATCCTATAATATAATATAATATAATATAATTTAATATAATATAATATAATATAATATAATATAATATAATATAATATAATATACAACATCATTTAATAGAGTATATATTTAATTAGAAAAAGGGATAATGTCTTTCAATAATGGGACCAAACCTCCACCTTTGCCATTTTCTCCACCCCCTTCACTACCTAATAATAGTAACAACAACAACAAAAACAACAACAACAATAACATTAACAACAATAATGAAAGTATAAACCAATCGTCTAAGAAAAAGATAAATTTAACTGTTAATACAACAATTACAAAAAAGATACCAACGTCAAATTCATCTTCTCCTAATTTGTCTTTAATACCAAAGATAATAACACCTTCGTCACCATCAAAATCACGTAAAAATATTAAATCTCCACCTTTAGTATCAATATCTCCATCTGATTCAACTAAATCAAATAATAGTCAAAAAAGTAATGGTACTCCATTAAAAAAGACAAAGATAAAATTAGCTTCAAGTAGAAACTCTTTTTTACATGGTAGTCCATTATATGGTGAAGTTAGCAATAAAATGAGCTTATTATTTCATGCAGCTCACAATGAATCAAATAAAAAATCATCAAATAAAAAGAATAATTATACTACTACTTCTAATAATATTAATTCAACATCAATAAATAATGAATTAATATCATCATCTCAATCATCGTCTCCAAGAAATTCTAAATCTTCATTTTCTAATAGTTCTGTACTTACTTCAACTTCAACAAATAATTTAAACTCAAATAATTTATTGGATAAGAAAAGACTTTCTCTATTTTCAAATATATCTGATACATCATCTCATAAATCTGTTCCTTCAAATGGTACTGGATCATCAAATGCAATTTCATATGATAAATCTTTGCATACATCAAAAGATTTCCATAATTCAACAACAGCATCGTTCATATCGGCATTATCTACAAATTCAATCTCTCCAACTAATGATGATGTGAATTTAAATAGTGAAAAATATAATGTTACATTAGATAATAATACTAATATCAATGATAGTAACAATGATATATGGGATGAGGGAATGTTTGATACTTTCAATTTTGAACATATGGTTACTAAAAATAAAGTTATAGAGGATACATCTGAAAATTCTAATACTAAAGTAAAGAAAGGGCATCAAAAAACAGATAATTTACATCATCATCAAAAATTAATTGATATAGATAAAGCAAGAGTGGTTTCTGATCCTATAATTGTTAAAAATTCAGTTGTTAGTTTAGGTATTTCAAATAATTTAATTAATAATGGTCATAATATTGCAAATTCTGCACCAACAACTAGAAAACCAAGTGATAATATTGATACAAGTCGAATAATTCCTCCAATGTCGAATAATTTATCTAGTCATAAACATCATCAAAAGGGGAAAAATACAATACCATTACAATTACAACCTGTTGATCCTATAGGAAATAAAATCCCTGTATTAGATCCTAGTATAGAATATCATACAAATAAGGCATCACTTTCTAGAATTCCATCATTTTCAGTTCCATATTCAAATTCAACATCAATATCTAATAGTAGTAAATCTATAAGTCCTTTAGCTAATTCTAATACGCAATCTACAAAGTTATTAAATCAGGATAATATATCATCTGCGTCACCAATAAAAACGGAAAGTTCTTCAAATAGTGATAAAACAAGTTGTAATGTTAGTAGAAATGGTAGTATTCATTCACGAGCAAGTATAACTAGTACTTTACAGAAGGGTAATTATAGTGCAAAAAGCGGGAATACACACAAAAGGTCATCATCTAAGGGTTCATTACATGATATAACTACACCTAAGTCATTTTTTAAATTTTTTGGTGGTAAAAAATATAATGCAAATGAAAGTTATTCACATAGGAATTCTAATAGTCATTCACATTCAAATTCTCAAAGTTCTGATACATATTCTGTTTATTCTGGTCAAGGAATATCTCCTATTTTATCTTCAAATGCTACATTACAAACATCAAAGCATAATAATTCAATTGGATCTTTTAATTCTGAAATTAATTCAAATAATATTTCAAGTGGTAAAGGAAATTTTAGAGCTAGATGGGATGAAAATAAAAGACGTAGTAATATGTTTATTGATATGGATCAAAATGGTAATAATACACCAATAACAGTTTCACCAATAGAAACTCAAAATAAATCTCGTGATGTGTATCCTATGTTAAATTCTAACTCAGCAGCAACTTTAGTAACTTCAAAGAATACATCAACTTCAAATTTTATTAAACAAAACAATACATATGAGTTAAAATCAAGAGCGGGAAGTACTGAAAGTTTAGAAAGTTATTCTAATGGTTCAGTTGCAATTCCTGTTCCTACAAGTGTAGAATCATCTAATAATCCATCCGCATCATTATATTCATTTCATAATAAATTGTCTAAAAGTGGTGATTCTGCAATTGCATCAAGTAATAGAAATTCTATCCTAAGTCAAACTTCTTATTCTGTAGGAAATACTCCAACAAGCTCAAATCCAACAATTATTGAATCTTCAGAGCCCCCTTCAAATAATTCAAGCTCACCAACTTCTACTCAAGCTAGAGGTAAAGTTAAATCACTTGTAAAACTCGGTTCAAAGTCAATTAGATATTCACGTGGTTCAACATTACAAAATAAATCGTTTAGTAATAAGAAGAAACCAGTTATTCCAAATAGTGATTGGGATAGTTGGGATGGTCATAGTGGTAGTTTTGAAAAAATTGGGCCAGTTGGTAAGAAACCAAATCCTCCAGGTCAAACTATATCTGTTGTTACTACATCAAATTTGCATTCAATTAATGATAATAAAAAAAAATTTACATCAGCTTCAACATCAACTGCGTCTTCATTGGTTAAGCCAACAATAGCAAGATTATCTAGTTCGTCATTACCTACATTAGTTGGTTCAAATGAAAATAATCACGGATTTCCTCTTGATAATACATCTCCTATAATGAATGACTCTAAAAATAAGTTAAATAAATCCATTATAAGTTCAAATAATACATCAAATTCAAATCTACTTTTCATCCATAATTCTGGTAGTAAATCTTCTTTTATAGATGAAAATGTTATAGATACCTATGAAAAATTTAATTTGAATAGCAAATTTTTCCCAAAGGCTAAAGATTTATCAAATAAGATTATAATTACAACAAATTTTGTTGATTATAAGATAGTGAGTTTTAATAATATTAATACTTGTACTAAGTTTTTATCTTTTATTCAAACAACACTTAGAAATAAAGGTGATATTCAGATTTATATTACTGATATTGGATCTGGTAAAGAACAATTGGGGAAAAAATTAGATAAACAAACACTTCAAAGTATTTGGGATCAGTTAAATAACATTCAGGATACAATTTTGACTTTTTATGTTACTTCAGATGATAAATTGAAATCAAATGAAATAAATACTTCTCCAAATAAGTTAAATTTACAGCGCAAAAGTGATCATCATAGTTATCATGAAGAGACATCTCTGTATACTACATCTTCATAT
Source organism: Pichia californica (assembly GCA_030574395.1). NCBI lineage: Eukaryota > Fungi > Ascomycota > Pichiomycetes > Pichiales > Pichiaceae > Pichia > Pichia californica. Next base: position 22,372 of record JAJMEW010000007.1, read on the forward strand.
ACAAATTCGATTAACTCTGATTCTAGTTTTGATAAGAATCAACCAACACCACAACATTTGATTTCATTTAGAAAAGAACCATCTATTGATTATTGGAATTTTAAAGACATTGATAGGAAACCATCATTAACAAGAGCTGTTTCAGTTACTCACTCTTCTATATCAGGTGATGGAGCTGTTGTTTCTTCCGTACCAAATTTATCAAGAAAGACAAGTAAAGTTAGTGTTGCATCAACAGGTAGTAGTTTAGCATCTCAAACTAATATTCAAAATCCTTCAAGAACATCAACTATAACAATTCCGAATTCAATTCAAATATCTTCTGCTTCTGATAAAAAGATAAAAGGTTCATTTAAAGTTATTCCACCTCAAAAACCACATGTTGATTTTGATAATAAACGTGCATCTCCATTTGCTAAATCAAATTTGATTGCACAAAGATTCCCACCAGCTCCACCCCCTGCTCAGTCATTACCGTCAATGCCTCAAGTAACACCATCCAGTCCACCACATACCCTCCAATCTGTTCAATCATCTGATTCTTCGCCTGGATTAAGTAGTAGACAATTGAAAACAATGGAAAAACCACCAGTACCTGGAGTTATAAGATCTTCAAGAAGTAAGAAAAGTAGGATGGTTTCGAATAGTTTACGTTCTTTACAACGTTCTAATACACAAGGAAGTTTGTTTAGTACTATGAGTTCAAGTAGTGGTGTAAGTGTTGACCCATTTTCTGAGAATAAAGTTGCGTTTAATAATTTTGAAAGTGATAGTAATTCTTCAAGTGATATTGATAGTAATACTTCATGTGAAGATGATGATAGCGGAAATGATGAATTTGGTTTGTTTTCTAAGAAACCTAAGGTTACTGATTCGACAAAAAAATCTAAAGCTAACAATCTCTCAAATGTGGAAAACACTGAAGAAGGCCTGAATGATTCTCCATGTATATCTTCAAGTGATGATGGTAGCGATGGAGATGATTTTGATTTATTCCAAAAGCGTCCAAAATCGTTGAAGTCAGTTAAAAATGATAGTGAATCAACTAATGATATTACTTTGACTTCTAACTCAATATCAGGAGAAAAAGGTGAAACTGAAACTTATCCAATAGTTAGTGATCATAAAATAGTTACACCAACTAATGCAGAAAAGGAGTGTTCTTCATATGATAAGATCGATAAATCTTTACTTGCCCAAAAGAGAAAGAAAGTTCCAACACCATTGAAAACAAAATTGCAATTACCTCAAAATACTGATATCCCATTGAATGAGAGTACACCTACTGAAGAAAAGAGAAGTATTAGCGGTGAATCAACGAATGCATCATTTAATGATGTTGCAGGTCCACTATCACAACAGTTAGATTTAAGGCCACCAGCAGAAGTTCTTTACAATAATTTAGAAGTTTTTTTCCCTAAGGCAGATTTGGATAGTTTAATTATTGATGAAGCACCTACAAATGGAAAAGGAATGAGTAGAATGAAGAGTATCAGAATTATAGCACAAGAAGCAAGTCGAAGAGCATCATATAGATCGCAATTGCCAAAAGGAACAACAGAAAATGTTAAACATACTGAAATGGGAAGTATATTAAAGAACAAAACTATGAATAACATTCCACCTTCTACTAATGCATCATTATTAAGAAGAAAAAGCACCAAGATGTGGGGACAAAAGGTTGTTGAAGTTAAGTTAAATAATAAGAAGAATATGCAAAGAGTTATTCCAAAAAGAGGTAGAAATGGTGAAATTATTGAATTTGCTTGGATCAAGGGTGAATTGATTGGTATTGGTAAGTTTGGTAAAGTTTATGTTGCAATGAATGTTACTACAGGTGATTTGATAGCTGTTAAACAAATGAGCATCAATCATAAATTTTTAAATCGTAAAGAAACTACTGATATTGTTGATACATTTAAAGCTGAAATTGATTCTTTGAAGGATTTAGATCATATTAATATTGTTCAATATTTAGGTTTTGAAATTAAAGATAATGCGTACAGCATTTTCTTAGAATATGTTTCAGGTGGTTCAATTGGCCATTTACTGAGGAAATATGGTAAATTTGATGAACCAGTTATCAAGGATTTAACTGTTCAAATGTTACATGGGATTAACTATATTCACTCTAAAGGTATTTTACATCGTGATTTAAAGGCTGATAATTTATTACTTGAAGTTGATGGTGTTTTGAAAATTAGTGATTTTGGTATTAGTAAAAGAGCTAAAGATATTTATACATCTCAGTCTAAATTGAATTTCCAAGGAACAATTTTTTGGATGGCACCTGAAATAATAAACGATACTCATGGAGTTGGTTACAATGCTAAAGTTGACATTTGGGCTCTTGGATGTGTTGTTATGGAGATGTTTACAGGTGAGAGACCATGGAGTAAATATGAAGGAGAAGGTGTTATGTACAAATTAGGTAAAGAAAAATCTGCACCACCAATCAAGAAGGAAATTCGAAAGGAAATATCTACATATGGTAAGGGTTTTATGAAAAGATGTTTTGAGGTTGAACCAGTAAAAAGACCTACTGCTCAAACATTATTGGGAGACCCATTTTGTGAGTTAGATCCAGAGTTTGATTTTGCAAAGAGTTCATTGGGTAAACGGTTTCATGTTGTAGAGGAACAAGAGAAGGAGAACCTTTCCAAGAGGATGCAAAGCATGGTGAGAAAGTTGTAGAGAAAAATTGGGAAATCGGGCTGTGCAACGTGGAGTTGTAAATTTTTTTTTCATGTTCATGATTCATGATAAAATTTTTTTGTTTTATCTTTGTAATCTTTTGTGTAATGTATTAGATCGATTCGATAAGTAAATAGTATCTGGATGAAATTATAGAGACATCCACAATGGCACAGAAAAAGTATAAAACAGTCTCGAGGGATGACAAAAAAGCAAAACGTGATATTGAGAGAAAACAACTCGAAGAAATCAAACAAAGAATACAAGATCTGTCGTTAGATGAATATAAAAATTATAGCAGATTTAAAGAACTTCCACTAACAGCAGATTTACTAAAAGGTCTTGATCGTTCAGGTTTCCATAGTATGACTGAAATTCAAAAATTGGCAATTCCACAGTGTTTGAAAGGAAACGATATTTTAGCAGCTGCTAAGACTGGTTCAGGTAAAACTTTATCTTTTCTTATTCCAGTTATTGAAAAACTTATTTTTGAAGATTGGAGTGATATGGATGGTTTGGGTGCATTGATTATCACGCCCACCAGAGAATTAGCAGTTCAAATTTATGAAGTTTTACTCAAAATAGGTAAATTTACCCAATTAAGTGCAGGTTTAGTTATTGGTGGTAAAGATTATAATTTTGAAAAGGAACGTATCGGACGTGTCAATATCTTAATTGGTACTCCCGGCAGATTATTACAACACATGGATGAAAGTGCAACATTGCAAACTGACAATGTACAAATGCTTGTTCTTGATGAAGCAGATAGAATTTTAGATATGGGGTTTAAGAAAACTTTGGATGCAATTTTAGGACAATTACCAGCGAGTAGACAAACTTTACTTTTTTCAGCAACCCAAACAAAGAGCATAAGTGATTTGGCAAGATTATCAATGGTAAACCCCCAATATGTTAATGCTAACCTTATAAATGGTGGTATTGGTAGTGAAGAGTTATCTTTACCTGAAAGTTTAGAACAAAGTTATGTTGTTGTTCCATTAAATGAAAAATTAAGTTTGCTATGGAGTTTCTTAAAATCACATTTACAATCAAAGATCTTAGTTTTTATGAGCTCTTCCAAACAAGTACATTTCATTTATGAGGCTTTTAGAAAACTGCAGCCTGGTATACCCTTAATGAAATTACACGGTCGTCAAAAGCAGAAGGCTAGATTGGAAACATCACTTAAATTTACACAATCTAAAAATTGCTGTTTATTTGCAACTGATGTTGTTGCTCGTGGGTTAGATTTTCCAGCTATTGACTGGGTTATTCAATTAGACTGCCCAGAGGATATTGCAACATATGTTCATCGTGTAGGTCGTTGTGCACGTTTTGGACGCCAAGGTAAATCTATGCTTATGTTATTACCAAGTGAAGAAGAAAATTTTGCTTCACAACTAACAGCAAAAAAAATTGACATAAAAAAGTTAAACATTAAAGGATCCAAAAAGAAAAATATTCAACCTCAAATTCAAAGTTTGTGTTTCAACAGTGCCGAACTTAAATACCTTGCTCAGAAAGCTTTTATTTCATATTGTAAAAGTGTTATTATCCAAAAGAATAAGTCAGTGTTTAAAATAGATGAATTACCTTTAGATTTATTTGCTACAAGTTATGGTTTACCTGGTATGCCTAAGTTAAAACTGCCAAAGAAAGTTGATGATGCATCAAGAATGAAGGCCAATGATAAAAAGAACGAAAACAGAAAACTTAAATTATTGGCTAAGGCTAATGATGATGGTGAAATTGAAAACGACACAAAGAAAGTCAGAACTAAGTATGATAAAATGTTTGAAAGAAAGAATCAAGATGTTCTCAGTGAACACTATATGCAAATTAACACAACATTGAATGATGGATTAGGTGACGGTAACGATGACGATGACGATGATGATGAATTTTTGACTGTCAAACGTCGTGATAATGACGTTAAAACAGCAGATTTACCAGAATTAGAAATCAACACATCTAAGAGAGCTATGAAGAAAGCATTGTCTAAAAAATTAACAGCAATGAAAGGTGATAAAGGTGCTAAATTAGTTTTTGATGATGACGGTCAAGCACACCCTGTCTATGAATTAGATGATGAAGAAACCTTCCTCAAGCAAGACCCATCTAAAGCACACTCAGAATTCCTTTCTATGGAAAGAGAAAAAATGTCATTAGCCGATGATGCCGATAAAGCAGTTGCAAAGGAAAAACGTACCGAAAAGAAACGTAGAAGAAAGGAATTAGAGAGACAGATGTACGAAGATGATTCAAACTCAGAATCTGAAGGACCATTCGTTGCAACTCTTGGATCTCCTGATGGAAGTGATATAGAGTCCGATAGTGCCGACCTTGACAAAGATTTGAATTATAGTGAAGAAGAATATAATGAACCAGAGAAGAAAAAGCAGAAAAAATGGTTCGAGTCCGATAAATACAAGCAAAATGAATCTGAGGATTCAGGCGTGGTTGAAATTGAACAACCTGAAACTATCGACGATTTGGAAGCTTTAGCAGCTAGATTAATGGAATAGAATAATAAGGATATATAATAAAATCTATATAGTTTAGAAGTAATAATATAAACCTGTAAATTTTTAAAAAATTAAGCTTAAACTTATAAATATTCAGTTTTACTTGAAAAAAATAATGTATTGTGTGATTCAAAAAAAAACAAAACAAAAAAGAGGTACAGTAGGGATATTGATGACAAAAGTTATAGTAAAGTTACTTAGACGTAAGTACTGTACCCACTTGGTATATAATTAGACTTTTTTACAATGTATTTTCTAGTTTCATCTGCAATCCAAACAGTACTACTTATTGCAACCAAATAAAGTAAATCTGTTACTGATAATGCTTCAGTTTGGAATATTTCTTGGAAAAATGGAACATAAATTGCACATAATTGACCTAAAAGTGAACCACCGACTGCGTAGTTAAACATGGTATTAGATAGACCTAATTCAAAAACAGATTTGTTATTAGAACGACAAGATAATGCGTTGAACATATCAAATAGGACAAAACATGTAAAAGTCATGGTAGTATCTCTACGAGTAATCGAGTCACCCATTTCTTTAACATAAACAAACATAGTACCAATAATGACAAAGAATGCACTTTGCAAAACACGCTTAATGACTTGAAGTGTGAGAACATTATCATTTCTCTTTCTTGGGGGTTTATTCATGACTTCTTCATCAACAGGTTCAACACCCAACGATTGCGCTGGTGGACCATCCATAATAATATTAATCCAAAGAATTTGCATAGCGTTAAGTGGGTTTGGGAGGTTGAAAAGAGTTGCAAGCGCAACAAGAGAAAGTGCAGCAACTGATGTTGAAAGTTGAAATGTCAAAAAACTTTGAATGTTGTTAAAAATACCTTTACCTTCCTTAATGGCTTGCAAGATAGTACTGAAATCGTCATCAGTTAAAACCATATCCGCAGCCTCTTTAGCAACATCAGTACCATTCAAACCCATTGCAATACCAATATCAGCAAGTTTTAAAGCAGGTGCATCATTGACACCATCACCAGTCATTGCAACAATATCACCTCTCATTTGAAGAGCCTTCACAATTTTTAATTTATGTTCTGGATTAGTTCTAGCAAAAATAGTAACATTCTTGATAGCATCTGCTAACTCAAGTTCATTCATACGATCCAATTTTTCACCAGTTAGAATACAATTTGGATTAGTTGGCATTCCAGTTTGAGTAGCAATATTCAAGGCAGTCTTTTCAGAGTCACCAGTAATCATAATGACATGAACACCGCCCCTATATAATGATTGAATTGATGATTTTATTTGAGGTCTTGGTGGATCATTCATACCCATTAAACCACAAAAAATCATATCTTTTGGTTCATCATCAAAAGATTTACTAGATTTAGCAAACGCTAAAACTCTTAAACCATCATCAGCAAATGAATTTGCAGCATTATTAATAGCAGTGGAAATTTCCGGAGTCAATTTAACCAAGTCTCCACTTTTATTGTAATAGTTCTTGCAAATAGATAAAATTTTTTCAGTAGCACCTTTTGCATAAGTATCAGTAACCTTACCATTACCACATGAAACAGCCATATATTTTCTTGACGAAGCAAATGGTAACTCGTTAATTCTTGGAACACTGTCTCTAATATCATATAAACCAAACTTTTTCAGAGATTCAATAATTGCAATATCAGTTGGATTACCCTGGAACTTCTCCTTTTCAACAGAGTATTTAGAATTGTTACAAAGACAACCTGTATTTAATAATATTTTCACATCATTTGGAATATCTGTAATTAATGCACGGTTATGAGAATAGTTTAATGATGATTCAGTGAAAACAATTGGATTAGTATCCATTGAAACAGTCCAAATTTTGTTTACAGTCATATGATTTTGAGTTAAAGTACCAGTTTTATCAGAGCAAATAACATTAACAGAACCTAAAGTTTCAACAGATGGAAGTCTTTTTACAATGGCCTTTTGTTTTGCCATCCTCAAAACACCCAACGCAAGAGTAACAGTGACAATAATTGGTAAACCTTCTGGAATAGCAGCAACTGCTAAAGAAACTGATACTTGAAAAACATCTAGCCATGATCTACCTTGAATGACACCAATTAAACCAATAACACCAATGACAGCAAAACTGAAAGCTGACAATTGACCACCTAGTTTATCCATTGCATTTTGAAGTGGAGTCTTTGGTTTCTCAATACTAGACATCATATCAAAAACAGATCCGAAAGCAGTATCCTTTGCAGTTGCAACAACAATACCAGATCCATGACCTTCTCTAACTAAAGTTCCCATAAATGCAATGTTTGAACGATCACTGATTGATGTATTCTGATTATTAATGGTATCGGTTTTCTTTGAAGCTGGTTTAGTTTCACCAGTTAAGTTACTTTCATCAATAGTTAAATGAACAGATTCAGTTAAACGAACATCTGCAGGTATTCTGTCACCGACACTAAAATGTATTAAATCACCTGGAACTAAATGACTTGCCAAAACTGTTTCAGTTGCATTGTTACGAGTTAAATGTGTCATTTCAGGAACTAATTTGTTTAATGCTTGAAGAGACTGTTCTGATCTATATTCTTGAATAAAACCGACAGTAACAACAATGAGAATGGCAGCACTGATAGAAACTGCATCATCAATGTTACCCATAAGAAAAGATACAACAGCTGAACCAATTAATAACATGATCATTGGATCGGAATAAAATGTTTCAAGAAATTTCCAAAATAAAGATTCATCTTCTTCGGATTCAAGTTCATTTGAACCATGAATTGAACGACGTGAGGATATATCTTGTGGACTTGAAAGACCAGATTTGATGTCTGTATCCAAATCTGAAATAATATCATCAATTGACATTGTACAATATTTTGAAGAACGAGATTCTCTCATTTTTTCAGTTGAGGAAGCAGATGTTAAAATACTCTTTTCTTGTTCTGAGTATGAAGCTCCCGTTGAGGCGTCAAATTCTTCAGTGGAAGCAGAACTTCCTCCACTGTTAAGAGAGGCAAAATATGGATTATCGGACATTTGACTTTCTTCGTTTATTCTGTCCAATTGTCAGTAATAAGGTAGTATAATGTTTTATTTGTAGAAAAAAAAAACAATCAGGAAAGTTGAAAGGGTTGCCGTTCTATTTATTTTCTTGGTAAACTGCCTCGATCTATAAACTAAATTAGAATAATAGATATGAAAAGAAAAATCTTGAAAAGAAAAGTATCTTGAATGAAATGACTTGAAAGAAGGTTTACTCTTGACTTATATATATGTATATGTTTGAAAGGAAAATACGCCCCGATAGAAACGATACGATCAGTACACGTCGTACAGAGCCAAAATGTGTTCTGTCTTTTCTTTGTTGATCAGTGAAATTCTGAATTCTGAATTCTGGCTTTTTCTTTTTTCGCATTTTTTCTTCTTTTTTGGCGGGAGCGTGGGAGGGGTTTTTCTTTTGTAGTGGCGGTGCAAATACTCGTGGCGGTGCTTAATCAATTGCCTTATCATTTCGAATAGAAACAAATGTGATAATTATTTAACATCGGAAAATAGAAAATATTAATTACACAATTTACACATACTCATACTATACACTATAAACTATACACGATCTGCACGCTGAAGAGCACTGATCATTGCATCCTTTCTTATCATCCTCTGTTTCAATTCTTCTATTTCTTCATGTAATTCTTCAACCATCTCGTTGTTATAACTTTTGGTATTTCGATTAACAGAGTTATGAAGATTGGCTACAGTGTTGAGAGCACCACTGCTCCCATTTTGTTTTTTCCTAGCTAATTCTATTTCAAAAACACGAATCCTGTTCTCAAGGTGACCGACATATGATTCAATCTCGTTTAATTGATTGTTATATTCGTGTAATCCACGTTCAATACGAATTAGCAACTCTTCAGTCTTCTTTCGGGTGTTTGTGTCCAATATCAATCCACCTAGAAGATTCGATAAGCTACTTACATCATCGTTACATTGTTGTGATCTTATGATATTATCTTCTAACTGTAATCTTTTAAGGTGCTCAACTTGTTCATTCAAAATGTTGTTTTCAGCAATAAGTTCGTAGTAGACATCCTCTTTATTACCAATATCAGTATCAATATCCCTTTCACCTTTACCAAAATCTGTCAAATTACCGCTGATATTATTATTGTTGTTCACTGCTCCCAGTTGTAGCAAACTGCGTATTTCTGTTAATTCCATTTTCAAAGTTTCATTTTCATGGATTAATTTATTTATGTCAATTTCCCCTGAATTTTGTTTTACATTCAAAGTAACATTCTTTGCCCTCAAACCAAACCTTAGTGTGTTTGTAGTTTCCCCAATAACATTAGATCCCATTTGAATAGTACAAAGAATAGAAACCATAGATCCACCACTGAGTGAAGGTTGCAGAATTCTTGTCAATTTTGAGTCTCTATATGGAATATGGGAATTTGAGGAAATAGCATTAGTTTCTGAAAGTTTAGTTATGACAGTTCCTAATGCCAACAAAGATTTATTAATATATCCACCCTCTTTACGTCTATCACTATGTGCTGCTGCCCTTTCACTGCCAGCTAAATCACAGAAATTCAACGAGGATACTGTCTCATTACCATATTCTCTTTCTAAAGTAATCTTTAGCATTATTATGAAGTGTGACCGTGATGATCTATAATTATATTCTGTAGTATCAATAGACCTTAATCGTTCTCCACGATCAATAAGTGTTAACAGTTGCTCAATGGATGTTACTTTCACTTCTTTTAAACCTTTAACTTTAATACCAAACTTACTGTCTTCAACAATTCTTAAATCATTGATAGAGCTTCGTGATGTTTTATTTCCAAATGCACCAGGATTTGTGTCCTTAATGTCTTCCAATAGCAAATCATTCAATTTTTCATTATATATTTCCAATATTGAACATGTCATATATTTTATTTTATTTTGTGTCTCTACTATACCATCAACTATAGTTTCGTCATTAAAAACATTCCCATTCATCCAACTATTATCCTGATCCATTATATCACTTGAACTATCCATGATATCGTCATTTACATCTTCCTTGAATTGTTTGAATAACATAGATACCGATTGCTGAACAACACCTCTCATAGAATATGTTTTACCTGAGCCTGTCATTCCATAGGCAAATATAGTACCATTATACCCGTTTAAACATTGAATTATGACAGGTCTAGCGACAATATCAAATACTTTTTGATTATCATCTTCCGTTGAAAAAACGTGATCGTATTTAAAGCAACCAAGGTCTGGATTTTCAATTTGAGAATTTTCAAGATTTAACTGCCATGGAGTTACATTTATTCCATTTTGAATATTATTTTCTGAAAAATCTAATGGTCTTGGTCTTACTGTAACTTGTATTCTAGATTTCTTTTGCACTTTAGGCTCTAATGTACTAACGGAAAGTGGTGATTCCATATACATTGATCCACTAGGTATACGTGATGAAGTAACAGAACTGGTGCCCATAGATGACATTGAAAGCCTCGATGAAGATCTGGATGTAGTTCTAGATAATGAAGTTTTCTGTGGTGTTGATATTGGTGCCATTGAATTAGAGTTAGATGTTGTTTGTTGATAAAATGATGCATTTCCTCTAGACGATACTCTTGATGTTACCCTTGACAAAGGTCTTGAACCAAGCCTAGGTGGTTGACTCATTGGAGATGATGTTATATTTGAAAGTGAGTATGATTCATTATTCAATCCAAATGTACTATCAGATTTTAATGAAGGTGTATTTTCAGATGAAATTCTCTGATTGCAAGATGATGAGGGTTTGAGAACATACTGCTTGTTCAAGCTCGTTTTTCGATTCTGGGAGGTATTTTTGGTTGGAGTATTTAGACTCGACATATTTGCTTGTGTCTATACCTTCAGTGATTAGATGATTGAATGATTCTTGTGCAAGGAAAATCACCTTGTTTATGCAGTCTAGTTTCCCACCACAGTTTTTTGTTTACGTTTATCATTTATGACAGGATTGGCAAATTTGATTTTATATTTCGTATCTCGCGGCTGTATACATTTTTGATTTTTGACTTTCTTTTACTTTTATACATTTTTGTTCTTTTCTCCTCTACTATATATAAGTATTTATAAAATGATAGTTATTTTATATCTCATATTAACATATTGAATTTTATTACAGAAAAAATTATTTAGTTAAATCCACATGTTTCCAATTGATCAAAACGTAGGTAGAGCTTCCAACATTTCTACATAAAAAGTAACCATCTTGGCGATCAGCTATGATCTCGCTATCCACAAACCCGATACCAGTAGACTTCCCGTCAGAGAGACTGAATGAAGAACTACTAACTAAACCAACAATATCTTGAAATTTAGGACCATATCTATTGAGATCAAATACAGATTTAACACGCACAGGTTTACCTGCAACATTGGTCAATTCACCAGATGAGACCAATTTCCAAATATATTCGTATTGTTTACTTAATTTGTAAAGTCTTGCATTAGGCTTTACATTACCCTTACTAACACAAGAAATAAAAATTGGTTTGACACATATTGAAGGAAGTTGTTTAATATTGAATGATACTTTGGTAAAATCAATTGTTGAAACTACATCATCTTCTGAAAGTTTGATTGGCTTATATTGTAACAAAACCGAATGCATTTTATCTTTTTTTAATTGAGTTTCAGCAGATTGAATAGCACGAACTGTAAGTGGAATATCCTCCCAAGCCTTTGGTATTATATTCATTTTTTCATCTTTTAATATTCTACGATTTGATTTACCGACAGGAAGGGTATTTGACTTTGATTCATTTTGAATTGTTTTGACTGCTAGTCTTAAAACTTGTAATCCTCTCCAGTCCAAACCAAAAGGTGAAAGTAATTCACCTTGAATACCATCTACTTTCATTTTAGAAAACATAAATCTTTTAGATTTAGGCTTTTTTAGCCATTTCTTTTCAGTTTCTTCTCTTTCTAATTCACATTGAACATATCCATTTGATGTGAAAACCATATCCGACCAACCTAATAACTTGCGCTCAAATCTTAATTGCTCAGACTGTTTAAATCCACCAAATTGAACATGTGGTACATGTATAAGTGTATGCCAAAATGGAAGAACCCAAAACCATGGCACAACCAAAGTCCATTCTTCATATGATTTAATTAACATAACACATACAGAAGAATCATTTTCTTTCAAAGGAATATTTTCACCTGGATGTAAATTACGCCTTTTACCTAATTCTTTTAAACTCATTTGGTTATCATATGATTTTGCACGTTCTATTGGTGTTAATATACTATCATCTAATTTACCAACTTTACCGGTTTTTAGTAAAATTAAAAGATCTAATTGATCGTCATAATCAATCTTTGGTTTAGTAGGAAGAACTGCTTTAGTTTTAAATCTTGGATCACAAACATTGAATGTGAAAACAATATTTTGAGGTACAGAAGTTAAGTCATTTAGTTTATGTAATTTCATGAATGAATTATATTGAACATCGTTTACTTTAGAACTGTGACGGTTTTGTAATATAGATTGTAATGCTGTAAGTGATTTAGGACCGGTCAAGGATATAGATCCAAGTGAATATTTACAGTCGTGAATAGTGATTCCTTCAATTTCATTAAATTTTGCAACAAGTTGATTATAAACAAGTTGAAAAATTGAAGGATGTAATCTGGTCAATATCCTCAATGTATCTTCAGATTTGTTTTTAATAAATACAAGAGTTACTCTACCAAGAGGATTGGTTAATTCTGTAGAATCATAAACATAACCTTCCCATGAAATACCTTTAGAGATACATTTTTGATAATTAATTTTATTTTTTGTAATTATTTTAATATAATCTAAAACTTTAGTAATATTTTCATCTGTAGTTGCATTGATAACTAATGAACCAATATATGATTTATCTAACGCAATTGCACCTTTTAACCTGGATGCTCTACTAATACTTCTATAACATCTTTGTGTCGGTTCATTTGGAATTGTCCATTCCCATCGTTTGATCATTTTAGCACGTTTGGCATGCCATATATGAGTGGGTAACCACTTAAATTGTTTTTGTCTTGAAATATATTGAACAGTTGAAACTTTATGAATTTTACTTAATTCATTTACAGAAGTATTATCATAAGATCCCAAATAATTATGAATATTAGAAGAAAGATTTTTAATTACTGTGATATCTTTATCTACAGAGGGATTAATATGTGTTACTTTCATTGAGTCATTATTATTATTATTATTATTTCTTTCATCTAATGACTTTAAATCTTTTTTTAACAATTTTAATTTCTTTCTTAAGTTTATTTGTGAAAAGCTAACCCATTGTGAGCTTGGTAATCTACCTTTAAGTTTCCATCTTCCTGCATATTTTAACAATTTTACTTTTCTAATTAATGCCCATCTAGCTCTCCCACGTCCTATTTTTGATTTTAATGGTTTACCATTAGAAGTTACACCTTTAGTTCCTAAAACTTCATTATTAAATCCATTTTTACTTTGAAGACCCATTTCTCTTAAAGCTTTCCTTCTCATTCTTTTTGGTATTCTTCGTACATTATGACTTGCTGTTCTTCTACGTAATGTACGTGGTAATGCTTGAAATACTCTTGAAGCACCTGACGTTTTTGATTTTATCATTGCAGAATCTAACGCTTTAATTTCAAATTCTCTTGAAGCTAAATATTCAGGAATATTAAGTTTATTAGGAATCATAGATCCATTACTTAATAACTTACGTACTTGTTGTGCTGTACTTCCACCTTTTGGTGGACATGTAAACGAATCATCTTGAATTTGCGTTCGTATTTGTCTTGAATCATATAACTTTGCCCTTTTATATGTTGGGTTGGTAGAATTATTAGGATTAATACCACCCTTTCTCTTTTCAGATAAAAGTTCACCAGCCATTAAATTATAATTAGTTTATGATTGTACTATGATTTTAATACAAGTAAAAGATAGTTAAATGGAAGAAATACAGTGTCTAAAATGGAGAAAAAATGTATAATGATTAGGCCAAAAATTTCATCGCTCAAATAATTAAAATTCGTGTGGCTGCTTACGTAACTAATCTCGATGATTATAAATATATATATATACATCTTAACGTGATGTAAAATTATTGCCTATTTGGTTTATCATAACAAAGATTAAAATTAATGTACATAGAAATAAAAAAAAAAAATAACAAAATAAAGAATAAAGTAGTTTATAAGATAATATACCGTAAATTAAATTATAAGTCAAGCTAGGGGATCTAAGGCTGGAGTTTTATAAGCTGTTACCAAACCACGTTTTTTAAGTTTAACCATATTGGATATGAAGTGCACTTTGGCATACTTTCTCTGGAGAAGAATTAGATTCTTTTTCAATAGTTTTTTTTCTAATTCACTTTTTTTTAATGAAGAAGTCAGATCTTTTTGAGTTTTTAGTAATATTTGAAAATTCTTTTTATTGTATAAATGTTGATCATGATTTATCAAATGTAATAGTTTTGATATTTGTTCCTCAAGATCTGATTTAGAATTTTTTAATTCATCTAACTGTGTTTGTAAAGAATTTATTTTATCTATCCAAATATTTTCCTGTTGTTTCCAATCTTTTGAAGAATAATGTCTAAATTTTGAATTTTTATAATTTTGATCTTTTTGATTTAATAATATTGTTTCATTATCTTGTTGTGAAGAAGATTTAAACCATTCAAGTTCATTTTCTAAAAAGGATATTTTTTCTATGCATTCGTTATGCATTTCCACTTCAGAATTTAATTTTACCGTCAAAGTTCGTATTGTTGATTCTAATAAATCATTTTCAGTTTCAAGATTTGTTACTTTTATTTTTAATGTATCTAAATTACTAAGTTTTTCAGTCATATGTCGAATTATTTGATCCTTTTCTGTTAATTGGTTAAGATAAGTTTCTAATTGTTGTTGTAAAAGTTCTTCAACTTGTGAAGATTGTGAGGAGAAATCTTGGAAATTTTCTTCTAACTGAATGAGATGAGATATGAGTTGTTGTTTTGTAAAATTGTCATAACTTATTATATGATGTTGATCCTGCATTTTTTTTGATTTGTGATCTATCACTTTTTCCAATAATAAAAATAATAAAACGTGGTAAACTGTGATATATATAATATGACTGATTCTGTTTATTTGATATGCTAGAATTGTAAAACGTAAACAAACCAACAAACAATAATAGCAATAGAAAAAGAAGATAATGTGGGATATGTGATAGATGATAATAGCAATCGAAGAAAGAATTTAAGTCAAATATTTGCTATATAGAAATTTTGTGAATAGATAGTGTAAAGATTATGGTCAAGTTACTTAGGAGAAAGCATCTCCGAAAATAAATGATACACTTTCTTCGCCATTTTTGTATAGTGTGGAGTTTTTGATTTGAAGTTTAAAGTTTAAATAGAGTAATCAGCAATCAGCACAAATCACCAATTTTCCTTTGTTGACAAACTGCTCAATTGGGAAGTCGAGATAGTTTCACTTTTCACTTTTTAATAAGTGATATCTGGAAACGACTCTGGCATTGTCGTGCCACGACACTTGTACTGTCGCACCACAAATTTTTGAAATTTTTCCGAGAAAAAAATTGGAAAATGAAAAATGAAAAATGAAAAATTAAAATTTATAAAGTGTGGACACTCGAAAATGGAGAGTGGAAAATGGAGAATGCTCAGAATTGAGAGCTCAGTGCCATAGACTTCTCTCGTGCACTGTAATTCACTTTCTCTTGTTTCTCCCCACAAGTCTGTCTGAAACAAGTCTCTTTGAATCCTCTTCTTGTCACAACAATTCATTAAAACAGAGTACTTTCAGCCAAGTTTCTGTGATTATTATTGTTCGATTATTCCTAAGTTTTATCCTTATCTTTCCGCAAGAAACAAAAAATAATCTGGTGGAAAACATTTAAATACCAAAAAGTTTAAACCTTTTTCATTTATATTTTTTTCAACTGAAAAAAAAACAGCGCCGTCTTCTTCTACAAAAGATTTATACCAATTCAAATTGATCCCAATTCCATTTTATTGGTAGTCTTGGATTATTAGTTTATCTGCCAACAAAATTATATTTTCTTGGTTTCATTAGACAAGCTCAAAAAATAAAAAAAATATTCCAAAGATAAAAAAAAATTGTAAAATTTCCACATTGATATTATGACGATTTCTTTGACGAATCCCAACTCCTCGCACCACATACAACATAAACACCAACTCCAACATGAATCTGAAGCTATTAATAATATCAATCATGATCACAATACACATCAAAACAATTCAAATGGCTTAAGTTCTATCAGCAAAAATGTAAATTCACAAGGAATAGGATTGATGGTAGAAAAATACCACTCTCCCGATTCTCCAAATTCTCCAAACTCTCCAGGATCTCCATCAAACTATTCAAATTGTATCTTGAGCCCTCCAAATAGCTTGAGTGTCAATAATTCTGGTACACATAATTTGAACCAAACCATAATAAACAATAGTAATATCCAATTTAAGAACTACACAGTGAGAAATCCACCAGGACCCCAACAACAACTACAACCACAACAATCTTCAGGTTCTTCAGACACCAATGATTCTGTTCAACAAGTTGATATTACAGAACCTCTACGCCCATTAGCTTTTTCAAATGTTTCTGCTAAACTGAATAATGGTTTCCATTATCCAACTCCGAATAATACCCCAATTTCAAATGCAAATTTACAAAATCAGAATCAGAATCAGAATCAGAATCAGAATCAGAATGAAAATGAAAGTGAAATTGAAAATCATAATCAAAAACATGATCAAAATCAACAACTGAATTGTTCAAATTTTTCAAATTCTTCTAATGAAATCATCAAAAAGGAAACCAAACAATTTATTGCTGATAAACTTCCATCAAATTTAACAAGAGATGCAAATGGATACCCAATTTTATCAAGAGAATTTGTTGTTCGACGAATTAGTGAAGGTGAAACAGGTCGTTTGAAAGAAGAACTTAAATGTGAAGCTTGTGGTAAAGGTTATAAACATATAACTTCTTTAGCTAAACATTTATGGGAACATACCGCAGAATGGCAAACTACTAAAAAATTATTAATAAGTAAACATCAACAAGCACAGCTACTTGAAGCTGCAAGTATTTTATGTAGTATTGGTGAAAATCCATTATCTACACAACAACCATCAAATAATCCATCAATCCCAATTGAAATACCGGAAATAAAAGTTGATTCTGAGAATATTAATGGAAATTACGTTCATAATAATCAAAACAATAATAAATTATACCAGATTAACAATCATATTATTCCAATCGCCAGAAGAAAAAGTAAAAGTGAAACAACAAAGGCTGGTAAATTTGGTGGTAAAAGAAGAAGTAAAAGTTTTGTATTATCATCATCTCCTGCACCATCACAATTATTTATGACAAATAATAATGGTAATAATACTAATGAAGGTAGTATTAACAATATATCAAATAATAATAGCAACGGTGCTATTACGCAAAATAATAATAATAATAATAATAATAATAATCAACACGTATTAGCTAGTACTGATCAAAATATATCTGAATTAGAATCGTCAAATAATAGAGGTAGTATGAGATATGCGGGATCATCAACGGGAGTTCTTAGCTCTGTTAGAAGAGATAGTGAATCTGCATATCCACCGATTGACTTACGCAGGTCAAGTATGCATATGAGTCCAAGTATAAGTATAAGTGCATCAAGGAGAGGTTCATTATTAGGAAGTTTAATTAAAGAAGAAAAGGAACATGACAATGATGCAGAAAACTCTCTTGTAATCTATGATTCTGAAGATGAATATTAAATAGAATTATTCCATTAATTAATCAATAATTAAATATAACAATTAATTCATGTTAGTGTTTTTTTCCTTTTTTTTGTAAAATTATTTATTTCTCGAGTATAAGTAATTTATTTAGTTTAAATTTTAAAGAAAATAAACCGATAAACTTTTTAAAGATTACGCATTGTTCATTATGTATTGTCTTTTATATTAGAGGTTTGTTTAATTATACAGAAGAAATAACAAAATACTATGTCTATAAATGATGATGATGATGATGATGATGATGATGATGATGATGATGATGATGATGATAATGATAATGATAATGATAATGATAATGATGATATATATGTGTACAATATTAATTAGCAAATAAGATTAAATAAGAAAAAACAAAATATATCAGTTTTCTCTCCATTGGTGAGCACATTTTGTACATTTATAAAAAGTAGTCATTGGTTCATCTGCTGAACGAATTTGTAATTGGAAGAAATATGCTCTATCATTACCACATGCTTCTCTCGGACATTGTGCTGTAGTTTGATCGACATTATCCCATGATCCTGCACCACCTAAAACATCATCTATTTCCTTTCTTGGTAAAACTTTTCTTTCAAACATTTGAAGTCCCTGTATAGGAAATTCATATGGACATGTAGGACAAGTAAAAGCGTTTGTACCCGTTTCTTCAGATCTTGAAATAATTAACATATTTGAGCAATATGGACAAAACGTCAACATTTTGTTATTATTAGTTGTAATATATATATATGTTTTTGCTTGATTTGTGAAAAAGAGATAAAAACCAGGATGAAATAGGGTGAAAGGTCAAATTAAAAAAAAAATCATGTAGATTTGAAAAACATGTTCCGCATGCGCCATGTTGCACGTGACGGCAGAATATCGTGTCAGTAAATGAACCATGTTGTGGCGGTGCCAGACAGAGCGGAAAATGGAAAATGAGAAAATGAGATTAAATTGAATTGAGTTTTGAGTTGAATCTTAAACATCGAATCTTGAAGATTGGAGATTGAAGAAAGCTCACAAGCTCACAAGCGTACAACATGTTTCTTTTAGACAATTTTTTTGTTGAATCTTGGTGGTCAACACTCTAGTCTAGCACAAAATCTCATCATAATAGGTACTCCCATTTCAAGAACTCTAGACTACTTATCAACCCTAACAGAATTCCCGATCTGTGCTTGTTTAGACCATTAATTCCCGATTATTCTGTCTTTAATCTAACGTATTTTCTGTACGTGTTATTGCAGATTTTAGAATGAGTGAATCTCCTACCAAAAATGACCTTTCAGATCCTACCAGCAACATTAACAATACAAATGCAAGCAAAAAAATAATGCGTAACATTAAAAACACCAATAACACCAACAATAACAACAACAACCACAACAACAACCACAACAACAACCACAACAACAATAACATCAACAATAACACCAACAACTTTTTAGCATCTCACGGAATACCTTTTGACTTATCAAACTGGGAAGATTCTCCTGAATTAAACTTTCTATTGGATGCTCAAAATGCATCTGTAGATTCTCCATTGTTATCTAATGCAATGTCTCCAATGAATAACACTGTATTTACGGGAATGAATCCAATGAGTAATTTGAATTTTATAAATATTGCAGCTTCAGGAAAGTCCACAAATGATGGAACTGCTACACCAAAATCAAACTCCAATGTAAACCAAAATAATAACTCAAGCCAGACACCGACTTCTACTTCTATAGACTATGCTATGCAATTACAACACTACCAAAATTTGTTATTAGAAACTCAGAGTTTATTGAATATGAAACAAATGCAACAAAAGTCTCCAACTTCATTAGATCAATCTTCCTTATTTAATAAAAATGGAAACTCATTTCAACAACAAACACAACAACAGACACAACTGCAACCGCAACAACAACAAACACATCAACATCATCATCAACAGCAATCTCAAAGTAAAAATCAAAATGAAACTCAGACTCAAAATCAAAGTCAAACTCAAAATACTTCGTTGCTAACACCTGTCCCTTTAGATGCTTCTAGCTTTCCAGCTTTTGTACCGAATTTCACTCCAAATCCTCAAACTTTATTACAGCAACAAATCTTACAGTTGGCTCAAGCTCAATTATCTAGTAATAAAATTTTTAATGCACAGTTTAATCCTTCTTTCGCAGCATCCACGGTACCTGCTGGTATGCCAGGTGTACCTACTGTACCGAATGTTGCAACTTTACAACAAGAAAGTGCTGCATTGAGTTCATATTTAAATAATTCACTGGCTAATTCGTTGGCTGTTTCTTCTCCAGCTATACCGATTCCATCCCCGATTACAAACAATAGTGGTCAGAATAATAGTTCATCTGATAGAAAGTTGAGTAATGGAACAAACAATAATCCTTCAACACCTGCATCAAGTTATACACAAAATAATTTATCAACACCAGGTGCAGATCCAAATGCAGTGAAGAAAAAAGCAGAATTACCTCAACCACGTACAAAAGTCAGACCGTGTGATCATTGCCGTCGTAGAAAGATTAAATGTGTTATGTTTCCAGATGGTGTTTCATGTAAAACATGTAAACAAAAAGGAATCAAATGTACATTCAATGAAGCAACATCACTTAAGAGAACAATGTTATTATCAGAACAAGACAATAAGAGAATGAAATTTGAAGATCCAACAATAGAGCCACCTCCAAATATTCCTGTTAGAGATATACACCCTATTAAAGATTATGCAACAATGCAAGGTCATTCATTATTGAAAAAGACATTAAGTTTACAATTTCCAAGATCTTCATTTTATGTTGGTCCAACTTCTATTTATGATCCATTGTTTTTGGATAAAATTTCTTTAGATAAGATTGATCAATTTCAAATCAATAAATCTAATTCAATTAGAAAAGTAGCAGGTTCTATTCAATTTTTATTACGTGATGATTTTAGTGAACTTTTATATGAACAATCAGAACAAGAATCAGATACAGTTGAAAAATATGTTGCTCCACATGGTCAAATATTGATCAATCTTTACTTTAAAACTGTTCATCCTTCTTTTCCTGTTTTACATAAAAAAATATTTCTTGAAAAATATTCACGTACACATAGAGAGTTTGGTGCTCCTTTACTTGCAGCTGTTTATTTATTAGCTATTCAATGGTGGGATTATGAACCACGTTTGGCAAATTTCTCAAAACCCGATGTTGTTTCATTACAAAGATTTGCAATGAGAACTTTTGCGGATATTGCATTAAGACCAAAATTAAGTGGTGTTCAAGCAGGTTTATTATTATTACAATGTCAATCTTCAAATATTGGTTCATCTAAAACTATTTCTACTACTAGTAAAAATTCTACTACCAGTAAAAAGAATGATTTAAGTGATGATAAAAGTGATAAAAAGAAGAATAAAGATAAAGATATTGAAGCACAAGTACAAATATCACATCAAAATAATTGGTTATTATGTACTCAAGTTGTTGGATTAGCTGAAGAATTAGGTTTAGGATTGGATTGTTCTACATGGCGATTGCCAAAATGGGAGAGAGGACTTCGTCGTAGACTTGCGTGGGCAGTTTATGTTCAAGACAAATGGTCTTCATTAGTAGAGTCTAGACCTTCCCATATTCAAGAAGATGTTAATTGGATTGTAAAACCTTTGACTGATGAAGATTTTCCTGAAAAGAATTCCGTTTCAAGTGAATCAGGTAGTGAAAGTGAAAATTTAAGTGATCCATATACATATGTTGATGTTGAACTTGGGAAAGAATCATTTAAACATACAGTTTCATTATCACAAATTTTGAGTGAAATTCAATCTACCTTATATACACCACGTGCAATGGAAGATATAAAACATATTGATTCATTATTGAAACTAGCAAAACCGTTACAGTTAAAATTAAGACAATGGTATCATTCATTACCTAAATCATTGCAAATGGGTTCTTCTGATCAAAAACAATTCAATGCAAATGGTAATTTACAGCTTTCATATTTTGCAACCGAAATAACTCTTCATAGAAGAATTATCTCAACGCTTTATAATCAAGTTTTAGCATCTCAAAAAAGTCAAATGAATTCTAGAAATCAATCACCCAGTAGTCCAACTGAATCAACATCTCCAACAAATAATAATAATCGTCCAAATACTACTAATAATAATACATCTACAACTCCACATCCGCCAACTCAATTGATTTTTGTTTGTCGTAATGCAGCAAAGACTAGGTTAACAGCTTCCATTGATTTTGTAAGAGAGTTAAATGGAGAACATTTACATTCATTCTGGCATAGTAGTGCCCCTAGAAACTTTGCTCTGATTGGTATATTTGCTGCTTTATTATATGTTACAAGTTCTGATGCTGATGAAGCTTCTGTTTATCGTGAATATATTATGGATTACAGATGGATTCTTAAGTTGAATTCCACCAATTTTGGTATTGCTAAAGATGCATTAGATTTAATTGATGGTGTAGTTAGGAACATTCCTGGTTTATGGAATGAATATGATGGTGTTAGTATTGATCATATCAATAATGATGATCCCGATGGAAACAATAAGAATTTTGACACCAATTTAGCATCTTCTAGTTCAAACAATCCTTCTCCCAATAAGAGTAATTCAAATGATAACAAGTCTGTCAATAATTCGAAAGGTAAAGGTAATACTAATACTAATAATACAAGTTCAAATATATCAAAGGCTAATGCAGTTTATAATTATGATTTATCAAATGATGTGAGTCCAAGAACCATGACAAGTCCAGTTTTCAATGCAGATAATAGAATGAGAGGACGTAAAAATATGATGGATAAGACAGTAAACTCCTCTGTTAATACCCCAACTAACTCATCATATCCACCATCACCTTTAGGAACTAATGAAGTTCAAAATGGTAGGAATATAATTTCTAGATCCAAGTCAAAATCACCAATGTATTTCAAGACACAAATTAGAAATGGAATCTCCAACGGAAATGTAAATATCAATATTGATTCAAATGTCAAAACTCCTACATCAACAGAACCACTAACACCAACCTTAATGTCTCAAAACCGTATTCCTACACCAACCCAAACCACATCTACTCAATCACAAAACGTTGAACCAGAGTTTATTGATAATAAAGAAAATGGTGAAGGAAATAGGGGTAATAATATTAATGCTCGTGAAGATTACGATGCCAGTGATAATAATCAAAATAAAGGCTTAATTCAGAGTGAAATTCGTGGCGATGAAAGTGCTCACAATGATAAAAAAGAAAACATTGATAAGGTTGATGTGAAAACGAAAGCAGAAAAGTTATTCGAATATGATGGTCAGCAGAGTATTTTGAACATGACAACCGCTCTTGGTATCACAGATGAAGATAATCGTTTTGGTAAAATTGGTAAGACTGAAATTGATCAGAAAGATAAAGTTACTGATGGTAATATCGTAAATATAAACGTTACAAACGGTAACAGCAATAGTAAAAATGATAGTAATAGCACAGGTAACAAATATGGCACTGATAACAATAGCAATAACAAGAGCAAAGGTAAAAGTGATGACATCGTTAATAGCGACGATAACAACATCAACAACCACACTGACACCGACAACAGCAGCAACATCAACAACCACAGTAATAGTAACGATAGCATTAAAAATAACATCAGCGCCAATAAGGTTTTTAATGGTAATGAACATGGAATGAATCTTGCGATGTTGAATCACATGCAGAAACTGCTGGGTCTTGGTAATGAGAATGGAACCCACTAGGTAGATTTTAATTTTATAAATTTGTGTAATAATACGAGATAAGTATAAATATTTAATAAAATAATAGATACTTCTCACTCTACTACATGATACTTAACTATAAAAATGTAGATTTGATTAATATATTTGTAGGTGTATGAGAAAGTTTTGTTAAAAGAATAACAACCCAGTATAGTGTGAACTTTAAATTAGTTAATGGTCCATCTTAGACAGTTTATTTTTACAAATGGAAGTTTCCCTTATCACAAAAATCACAAATGATAAAACTATCTCACATAATTCCTTCTGGAAAAATATAAGTAATGGTAATTTATTTAACAATATTTGGTTTCTAGTTTACAATATAAAAATGAGATGAAATATTAAGATAATCAAGTATTTAAGGGAGGCTCAAATTTAAGTCTTTAATTAGCAAATAGTATATATAAGTTCTACATTGTATAATATAAAACAACAGATAATCAAAAAGAATAAACAATTTCCGAATGATATTTAGTTTGGCTTGTTTGTATCAAAGTCATCATGATGCATTTGTTGTTGATAATGATGTGATTCAGTTTCATTTAAATTTCGTAATAAAGAATTTTGATGTTGTTGTTGTGTTGGTTCGGAATTTAGTCCTTCCATACTTTCAACATTACCTCTTTCTGGTTCAGCCTTTGCGTCTCTTTCTCTGCTTCTGCTTCCTAAATAACTTTCATCAAGTGAACTATCCCAGTTTTGATTATCCGTATCAAATCTCCCTTTCGCATCAGAATCCATCATATCGGGTTGCTGGACAATTCCAAAATCATCGCCTCTGCCGATATCTTTAATATCTTCTGCTACCAAGTGAATAGTTGTAGGATCTCTTCTAAGCATAGCTTTTGTTTAGCATTTATTGAAGGTTACCTCCTTATTTATTAAAAGAAGTGGTATTTTCATCCAGTATACAGTGAAATCAAGTGTTTCCAAAAACAGAATCCTGTTATTGCGCTCAAAAGAAAATTTCAAGCACTACAGTTGAAAGTTGAAAGTAAACACAAACTTAATTATTAATTATCAATTTTTGGAGAAAAAAACAGTTGTTTTATTGATATTTATTGAGTTTCTTAAAATAATAACTAGTCAGATCTATCAATATGTTTTTAGTTATTATGGGGGTCATGGTAGTAATGGTAGTTGTTACCATTTTTCTTCCACAACTTTCCGGCCTTGCAACATACACTAACAATCCTGACTATATCAAGAAACAAAACGAAAAGAAAGAATCTAAGGCTAAGATATCCAATCAATTTACGACTGAACAACATGACTTATATGAAGCACCAGATGCATATATTGACGGTGATGATATTGTCAAGACATCTTCCAGATTTACAAGCGTGCGTTCAACCATTAACAAAATTACACATCCAAACTTGACAGAACGTGATATACCCATCAAACTAGAACTTTTTGGTGAAAGTGACTTGAAAAGACGTGCTAGATCAAATAAAGAAAATGTCGGTACTAATATCACCAATGATCCAAACAATTTTGATTATGATATCGATGAATTTATAGATGAAGAAAATAAGAAGGATGAACAAGAATATCTCGAGGCAGCTGAAAAAAAGTACGGTTCAGCTAATGTCTGACACCTGTTCCTATGTATTTATTTTTCTAAACTAAATAACTAGTATTAATATCTAACAAATAAAATTATCTATATAGTCATGTTGCAATTACAAGTTAGCTTGGATGTTAGCAATATCCTGTGCTTCTTCTTCGGTAACATGATCGTAGCTCTTATTCATTTTGAAGGAACAAGTTGTTTCATTAGTTATTATGCTATTTGCACCATTGTCGATTGAGTTTTTACTGCTATGGTCGCTTCCACTTTCACTGCTATCATCTTTATTATCATCACTGCTATCATCTTTATTATAATCACTGCTATCATCTTTATTATAATCACTGCTATCATCACTGCTATCATCAGCGGCTAATTCTTCTTCTTCTGTAGGAGTTAATACGGAAACATCTTCATCTTCAGAAATTTCGTAGAATAACATGAAAGTACCTTGACTTCCCAAAACTTCTTCTTCTGAACTTAATCTGACGATTTCATCACTAATATGCCACCAATTGCCTCTATGTTTTCTAAATGCAATATAATGTCCGTAGTTGTGAGTACCAAAATGTGAAATTACACTCTTTAAGTTATATTTTAATAATGCACCTCTGTCTAATTTAATAGTTTCTTCATCTTGTTTACGGAATTGCAATCTAGCATCTAAATTAACATCATCAACAGATGCAACAAAATCACTTAAATCTAGTTCCATCGGAAAATCAATTTTAGCATTGTTTTTCCGGACCATATATGTTCTTTGATCAAAAACACTTCTATTGATATGTATACATAGCAAAGCCGGCGGCCTGGACAGATAACTCTGCTTGACTTTTCGACTCTTTCTAACCATATTTTTAGTATGCAATTTTTTATAGACATCATCATGGATACATTTCTTGCTTAATACAATTTCAACTTCATTCAACCTTTCCTTAATTTTTTCAAGCAACAATTTAGAACCAGACATACCTGTTTCATTTGCTTCTAAATTTTCTAAACGCTCCGCTAAATTTTCTTTCACTGCAACCAGACTACATCTATTACATTCAACACCATCGATAACATCTGGTTTGCAAAACTCATCAATTAATTCACCAAGGGTGAATCTATTTCTATTTGCTCCTTCAGATGGTAAATTCAATGCTAATCCACTAGTAACTGAGTATCTAATACCACCCATTTCACCACAGTTAACACATCCAATTCTATCACATTGTATACCATCGACAGGAGTTACCAATTTGAATGGCAAATATTTATCTTCATTTTCACTATCAGCAGGATCTATTTGAGAGACAGGTATATAAACATTACCTAAGTAACCTAAATCTTGTAATCCAGTAACTGAATTTTCTGGTAATTGGATGTATTGTTCAGCCACTTTTTCTTCATCAGTTTTCGAGGAACTCTCTTTTTCATTAGAGTTAGAATTTTCAATTATAATTTTAGAATTGTTTGCCTTTTCTAAATCTGTACATTCTTTTTCAACCTGTTTCATAACATTTTGATAAAATTCTTGTGCATCCTCTTGATTATATCCTAAAAATAAATGTTTGTTTGGAGAATCTTTCATTACACGTAACAATTCTTTAGTTTTATAAGTTGGAGAATGATCACCATGTTTAGCATTTAATGAATCAATCAGTTCTAACAATGCAACAGAAAATTGAACATGATTCAATTGATTTTTATCAGAGGACGTATTTGAATTGTTAGATTTAAATGATTTAAAGAAACTTTTACGTTTATCTTTGATCTTAGATGCATTTCCTTCTTCATTGATTTGTTCAATGGATTTATCACTTTGTTCTTGTTGTTCTTGATCATTTTGGGAAAATCCAGATAAAAAATCTCTTAATTCTTTAGAACTTGATAAACATTGAATGACAGAATTCATAAAACAAGTGTTACCATCATTAACTAAACCACCTGGTAAACCACCATTTTTAAGAGCCAATTTGTATTTTCTTTTAAATTCAGGATTATTATTATATCCTGAATATCTACTTCCTCCATAACCTCCATTACCATAACTGTTTCCCTGAGAAAACATACTTGGTATGGATAACGCTTCACTAAATTTGTTCATTATGTTTTGTAAATAAGATGGCCTTTTCTTGTTCTTGCCTGTTGTTGTTGAAGATGTAGAATAATGTTCAATGAATAAATATGATAGTAATATTGTTAACAGAGAATAAACAACTGTTCTATTAGAAATTTGGGTAATAAATTGAGATGGATAAGTTAACAATGTGGATATTGATGTTACTAATGATTGATAATGAGTGTACTTGTTAGACAGGAAATTAAGCAACGTATTTGACTTTTCTCCAGTATTGATGATGCTTTCTGAAAACTCTGCTAGTCTAGACATATATATATAAATTGTTGTTAAATTATGTAGGTATATTTTGATTTCTGAAAGAAGCCAAAGATGTAAACCACTGTATGTATCTTAACAGAAGTAGTGCTTTCTAAAGCTATGTAAGAAATGTACTCTATACTATAGAATTGATTGATATAACATAACAAGATAATATACTGTAAACAATAAATTTGTCAGTTAGTTCACCGTTCAACGTTCCCTTCCGCTTTCTTTTTTTTGGTGAAAATTCTGTGAAAATCAAAAGAAAAAAGAAAAAAAAAACCGAAAGTCAACGAATACGGTAATCGTACTAATCGCCAATTCAATTTTAATACGGCTAAGTTAATAAAACTGATGGTAATACACATAAATACACAATACACAATATACACATACACAGATCTTTTCACTGGATGATTATACACAACCTGGTTATACAGATTTTACATAGTTTTCAAATATATATGAGATAAAAAAATATATATATAAATGTCAAATACAGAATGAAACCCAAAACCAACTCCTTTTTTTCAGAAAAGAAAAGACCAAAAAAGCATAACAAAAGCAAATAAATAAATCTATAAAAAACAAGATTGCCCTAATTTTCTTTTTTTGGCCTACCTCTCTTTGGCTTATTAATGATATTTTTTTCATTCTTATTAATAATTTCAGGTTCTTTAGTTTTCATAAATGCAATAGAATTAGTCATAGCTAATTTTACACCTTGACTATCCCATTCTTCACCAATTCCTTCACCAATACATTCGACAACAAATGGTTTAATACATTCTTTACCATTATCAGTCCAAAAATGTCTTCTTAATGCATCAGTACGTGCAAATCTTTTGTTACACCCCCATTCTTTTGGTTTACCATTCATATCAAATTCTTTAGCTAATATACCTTTACATTGAAATCGTTTTTCACCACTATGTAAATCTTCGTGCCTTTTACGATCATGTTGTCGGGCAAAACGTTTACCACATTTTCTGCATGCAAATGGACGATCATCAGTATGTGTTCTTAAATGCGATTTCAAATTATATGGTCTTGTAAAATCCTTACCACATATATCACAAATATAGTTTCTTTCCCCATGTTGATTTTCATCATTATCATCATGATCTTCATCATCATCGATATAATTATCATGGCCATCATTATCTGCATCTCCAAAATCTGAATGTTGGTCGTTATCATAATGTTCACGCTTTATTGAAATTGGAATTCCTCCTGGAGAAACATTTGGGGAATTATCCCACTCACTTGCTGATAAATCAGAATTATAATTTAAATTTAAGGATGAACCGGACATATTAGTATTAATTTTTAATCTTATCCTTGAATTTGATCTTGATATTGATCTAGATCTTGACCTCGAAGAGACAGAACTTGATCTTGACTTTGATTTATCTTTTGAGTGTATCTGTTGACGACCATATCTCATCATTTCTTGAGATGAAGATGACAATGAATTTGTGTTTGATGTGGATGATGAAGTTGAATGTGTATTTAATGTAGGAACAGTTAATAACTGAACATGATCATCTGTAGAATTTGGCGAAGATATAGGTATCGAATTGACACCAAAAGAAGGAGTTAGATTTTTATAAAATCGAGGACTATCCTTTTCATCATGCTTTTCTGACTTTGCATTAGGAAGTGGAATTAAATTGGATATTGAATCTGATGGTTTATTTGGTATGAGATTATACAAATCAGTATCTTCAATTTTAATTTCTGGTCCAAAATTATTATTAATATTTGTAGATTTCTGAGGTATATCCCCAGTTACAATAATGTTACTATTGTTATTATTACCATCAACCATCAATGAAGTGTTCGAAAAATATTTTTGATTATTAGTTTTAGAACTATTAGTTTTATCCATATTAAAAAATGAAGAAGTTGGAGTATCCAATGTATCAGATTTAGAAATTGGTGATAATGATATTTGATTGATGCCATTATTTGGATTGTTTGATTGTAAATTTTGTTGATTTATAATACTATTTGTATTACTATTATCATCAACAATAGTATTAAAAAAATCTAAATATTGATTTGTACTATCTTGAATTATTGAGGTCATTAAAGTGTTGTTACCATTCATATCTAAATACGGGAAATCTGTTAAATTTGATGTTGATTGATGGCTCATGTATTCATTGGAATTTGTTGAAAAGGGACTAACTTTAATTGAAGGGGTAGAATCTATTGAAGAAGCATTATGCATCATTGAATTATAACTAAATGTTTGAGAACCAGGACTACTTAAATTAGGAGAAAAGTTTAAAATTGGTGATACATTTGATGGTTTGTTATTGGATCGTATTTCAGCAATATGTGACAATAATGGAGTTTTTAATAGTTGCATATGTTGTTGAACTTGCAGCTGTTGGACACCCTGTTGAGAAGATTTTGAATTTATTGGATAATTCATTTGTTGTGATTGGTGATGCTGTTGTTGCTTATGATATGGATTTTGGTGTAATGAACCTTGATGCTCCAGAATCTTAACTTTAGATTCTGAATGATTTTGATTATCAACAAATTTTCTGTGTGAAAGGTTGTTATCAATATCCATAGCATTTGTATTTAATGGTGGAGTTGTACCAGATTCATAATTTAACTCAAACTGGAGAAAACTGTCTAATGTTGAAGATGGAATCAGTGATGACCTTTGGAACTGATTATTGTCAGAACTGTAATTAGTGATATCCTGCTGTTGCTGTTTTTGTTGCTGTTCTCGTTGTTTATCCTTTTTTAATGTTTCAAATAAATAGTTTATGTCTGTTTCATTTTCAAAATTCATTTTATTAGAGGATGTCATAATGATTATACATTTGATGGTTTATTTTTGGTTCGATATATATTTTGTTAGGGGTATTAAAAAAGTAAAATTAATCTATTTAACTTAATTTTTAAATGAAAGAATGTCTGAGTTAGTTGGTAATTAAATTAATTTATTTATTTGACTTTGTTTGTTTGTTTGAACAAGCGGTTAATAACGTGTTGCTAAGATGTATTTATTAATCGATATGTATACAAATATGCAAATTAGTGATTATAAAAGAGTATGATATTATGTATTTTATTTAATTGTTGTTTGTTTGACAACAACTAGCAGAGTCCAGGGTCAAAGTATTATTGATCACAAATTATTAGGAATCTTGAGTAGTGACTAGCCGTTTCTAGTTACCAGTTATCCATACAAACAATATATATATGAGCTACCATTTCCTGCTTCTTCTATGTATGTGTTGCTAACTAAATAAGCATAGACGATATTAACGTCTGACAGCAATCACAGTGAAATGAATAATGTGAAATTGCAAATCTGCAAAGCCCCCGCCCCCCGCCCATATCCTTATTAGTTGCTAAGCCCCGACGAGCGCCTTGTTCTTTAAGTTCTTTACGGATTACGGATTACGTATAAAAATTTTTTTTTAAAATATTTTTTTTTAAAAACTTTTCCTAACATGACAGCTATTAGCTATTAGCTACTAGCTAGTAGCTATTAAGTATTAAGTAGGTTTCAGGAGTATTAACTATTAACTATTAATTTAATTATTTTATTTTTATTTGATTTTTGCTAATATCCCAATTAAGAAGTAATATCCGAGCTTCCCATTCTATTTACTGTTAATTATTATGCATATCGGCTGTTCCGCCGATTCTATAAATTAACGATTTGACCGGCAGTTTGGGCTGAATAACTGGCCGGCGCAATATTTTGCCCACCACTTACTCAAAATAATTGTCGGCCTGAGAGTCAATGCCCACTGTATGAGACGTGAGACTGTCGGCATAGTTAAATTTAATTACTGGGAAATGAAATTTTACCCACCGCGAGTAAACACCCAGTATACACCGGCCGGGGTTTAAATCACACCGGCGATAATTTTACACCCATAGGTAGAGGGGCGCGCAATATTATATCCGAATTTACTTACCATCTGAATTAAATTACAATAAGTACATAACTTTTTAAATCGACTGTATATATATACTTCAAATTTGTAAAGAATTGTATCAAACTGTTATTTCCAATTTGGGATATAATATTTTATATACTAAAAAAATCGACGCGACTATCCATGAGTAGACAACAGTCATTCCACTCTATTTAATATTTACACTTACCTAATCGGGCAATTCGAGGTGATTAAGCTTCAATTAAATTATTATAATAAACTTACCAATCACATCTGATTCAACCACGACACCGCTTACTTTCAAAACTGATTTAGGCAATAAGATCAAGTTATATTCTTGTTATAAAAGAAAAAAATATCGTATAAACAAATTTAAAAAAATAAGATAATGAAAACTAATAATATAAATTGATAATAGATAATTGAAAATATTATTAGTGATAAAATAGTAGCGTTAATTGTGTTTTGGTTGGTTTGAAAAAAAAGAAAACCAATAATAAATACTACTGTCCAATAAAAATAACCCTGAACCCAGTACCAGTGTGTGAACTAACTGTACGTTATAAACAATGAAATAAAATGATAATTTTAATGATGATGGTATGCAATATGTATATGTATGTAGTAATAATGTTTAAAGATAATGACGGTAAAAAATCTAAATATAGATAAAATTATTAATAATTTCATTTTATCTTTTTTCTCTATTATTTTTTGGTACCGTTATATAATCAAACAGGTGCTAAAACATTAGTATCACATTCACCAACATAATTACCTGCAGGGTCATATGAACAAACAATATAAGTACCCCAGTAAGAATTACAGTATTTATAACCACAACCAACTTTTGTTGTAGATTTCCAAATAACTTGAGTAAAATGATCATAAACAGAACATGCAGAGCCATATGTATAATCATTACCTTCTGAATACCATGCATCAACAGATCCAGTAGTTGTATAACCTAAAGCTAAATTTTCACCATAAGCACCTCCAGAATGTGTTAATGAACCAGAACAATCATATTTATCAGCATATGCTTGAGCATAAGCTTCTAAAGTTGAGTCCCAAGTTAAATCAGAAACACCATGTAAAGCTCTCTTTGCATTATGTTCAGCTAAAATTTCAGAAGCAAAATCTGAATCAGTAGACGATGCAGAAGTAGTTGGTTCAGCAGATGTTGTAGATGAGGTAGTTGTTGGAACAGGAGTTGTTTCGACGGTACTAAGAGTAGTTGGAGTTGGAGTGGAAGTTGTAGTTGGTTCAACAACTGCAGCTGCTGCAATAGCATCAGTAGATGTTGGTACAATTGCAGTTGTTTCGGTAGCAGCAGCATCAGAAGTTGTAGAAGAAGCATAAGTAACTGCAGCATCATTTACTGCTTGTGTTTGACCTGCATCAATAACAGTTGTTACAACAACAACATTAGTGACAGTGACAACGACTGGAGCAGCTTGTGCAACAGCAGAGAATAAGGAAAGAATAGCTAATTTGGATAATTGCATTTTATTGTTTTTGTATAATTTAATGTAAATTTTTTGTTATTAAGGAGAGTAGGTAAACTTCAGTTTAATATTTAAGGAAAGTAATCTTTGTTTTTGTTTGTAAATTTTGTAGATGTTAAAAAAGATCCAAAAGAGTGAAGGATATAGTATGCTCTACTTTTGAAACAAAGTGGAAATTAGTTTAATATTTTATTATATATGCTAAAAAGAAGCAAATCTTTTTGTTTATTAAAAGAATGTAATAGATTGTTTAGTTGGTGGGAATGTCTACGAAGAAAGAAAATAAGATAAATGAAAAGGACAAGATCAACTAAGATAGAATAAAGGAAGAAAAGCAAGGTAATCATAAAGAAATAGACGGGTCCTTAACACGTACCAGGACCCCGTTACCATCTGGAATATACAATCTTTTTATATAAAATTTGTAGTCGAAATGTTAAAATCATGTTTCAAAACAAAAAACACAATTACTTACCCAATTCGGTAAGGCTGGCGTGGCGTGTTGTACGTTTTGCATTGTTTCTTCTTTTGTTGCGCTCCCTGTTCCTTCTATATATCTTTGTCTCTCTTCTCTCTGGGCCCCATTTCCGTTTCACATTTCACCTTTCACAATTTTTCAACGCGTCTGCTAGAAGCCAGGGGTCAGGGCCCTCTCCCACCGCGTTTGCAATAGTTATGTGTAGTAGGTAGTAGGTAGTAGGTAGTAGGTGTACGGTATGGATGCTGGATTATTGATATATTTACATAAGCATGGTGTACAAAACTCTATATAAGTTATACATTAAATCAACACAAAACACAACATCCATCTCAATAATCATTACCCCTGGAATTAGGCCTCTAATGGAAACAAGTTTAAAGTTCAGCGTTCAAAGTTCAAACCATCTACCATCTAGCCTCTAGCCAATTACCCCCTGTGGCAGTCTAGAATATATAATACCCACTGATTAATTAATTATTATAATCTGAGTGCTGGGTGCTGGGTGCTGCACACAATTCTCCCCGGATTCGGGGCTTTTCCCTTTTGGGCATTCCGTCCAGCACCGAAGTATGATATACCCAATAGGGTAATATAAACACTTTAAATCACAAATTACCACAGATCATTTCCGTTATTTTCTTATTTAATGTATGGCTTAGTTTGGATGGTTTATCAAATTGACCATCACATTCTTTGTTCTCTGTACTAATAAAATATCTTCTAGATGCTTGTTGTACATATAGGTATATACCGGATTGATAACAATAACCAATAACAATTTTTTCTCAAGTTGTTAATTATTTAACTTCATGTCTTTCTGTAGTCCGAATTTTTCTGTATTTTTTTTCACTTGTTTTTTGGAATTTTATTTGGGTGATTATATATATATATCTACGGTAATAATATCCTAGAAATAAATTAAGAAGAATATTCTCAACTCCGGATAACATTTTAATAATTTTTCAGATTCCAAATTTGAAAAATTGGGTCACTCTATGAAGGTTTATATGATTATCATCACATTTATATTCTAATTATTTGCGAGATAGAAGAAAAAACACGATATTTTAATTTCCAGTATATTAGTGATGTTATATATGTGTTCTCTATATGCATATAATGAAATTTATGTATAACTAGTCAATGAAAAAATAATGTTGTATCACAGAGATACTATTTCTTCGATAAGAATGAAATATTAGTATTTAATGACTCATACACTTTTTAGTGAATAACTTAATCTGGCTCATAAATGTGTCTATTCATTTAGGACACTATCATTAAGAAAGTTCATTATATATCCATAATTTAGAATTTGCTTATTGCGTTTTGATTAATTAACATCGTGATAAAAAGAAGTTTCTTTTCTTTCAACTTAGATTATTGAAAATAATTCTTGATTAATATCTAGAATAACACTACCGATACTAACTATTACTGACCTTATATATATATATATATATATATATCCAGCTTTGTCTTCAATTCTCACGATATTCCAAGCTTTAAGTATTCATACTTCTCTGTACTAATCCGGAATTTAGAATTTGTAGTTCGGAGATAAAGCGTCGCCGTCTGCCCATTTATAATCACTAATCAATCTACGTCTGGACGCACTATCATGACATTTTTTATTTTTTATTTCTTAAGATTCAAGATACAGCAAGGCTTGTAGCTTGTAGCCTGTAGTCTGCGAGTGACAAGTGACAAATGACAAGTGACAGGTTATACATGTAGGCTTGGATATATACACTTGATTGGATCTATTCGGGTTTGGGCTACCACAAAAACCGTTATCTATTAATTATCATACTTAATAGATCATCATTTATAATTTGAAATATACATTATCCCTTATATATTGATTAATCCGATATTTATATATCAATTATAGTTTATCTTTTTATCTATTACTTAATTAATTTATCCAATTAATTTAATTGGTAACAAGTTTTTCATATATATAAGCTTATTGTTAATTCCATAAACTTATCTGTTAATTTTTTTTAAGTCTCTCATTTCATAATATAGCAAACATTTTTCTTGTTACTAATATTTTCAACTATGACTTCATCTAAGAATACAAACAAAATTTGGAATGCTGATAACTGCATAATTTGTGACATTCCTTTAAATCCAATCACTGGTGCATCAAATTGTAATTGTTTTACTATCAACGAACCTACCAATGTCAATCCTAATAATCTTAATATTCCAAATAATGATAATAATTACAATAATAATTACAATAATTATAGCAACAAAAATAACCTTTCTGAAAATATAAATTCTATACCCACGTTTTATGAAACACCAATACCGCCTGCATTCTTAAATCTTTCATCCAATAATATAACTCCAGATTCAGATTACCATATGGACTTCAATTCACTCCTTACAAATGAAAATAATTCACCACATGATGAAACATATAATTCAAATAATAATATTGACGATATTAATGATACAGAAGCTTTGATTAGAGCTATTTCAAATCTATCTGATTCATCATTAAATGATGGTATCAATAATAATAGTAATAATAATAATAATAAGAATATTGATGATGATAATAATAATATCAATAATGATGATTTTATTAATCCATATTCATCTAGTCAACTGACACCACCTTTACCACAAGCTTTTAACGAAAATTTAAATTCAAATTTAAATTTAAACTCAAACTCAAATTCAAATTCCCATTCTCAACTGCTTACACCAATAATAAATATTTCTACACTTTCATTTTCTGATAAATTTAATGATCATGTTGATAATAATATTGATTATAATATTAATACTAATATTATTAATTCAAATACTTTAAATGCAAATATTCATAATGAAATATTAAAGAAATCAAATTCTAATAAATCAATTATATCAAATAATAATTCATTTTCATCAAATAATAATTCAAATGATGATCTTTCATTATCAATTAATCCATCTAATTTATCAATAATTCCTTCGTCACCAGGTTTATTAACAACACCAAAAATAAATAACTATGGTAAAATTCGTCATTCAAGAACTTTTTCAGGCTCTTCATATTCTAGTGATATATCATCAAATGTATTAGATAACTTTAATGGATTAAAAATCGATAATAAAGAAAAATCATCAATTACAAAACCAAATAAAAATTCTTCAAATAATTTATTATTAAGTCCTGTTGATTCTGTATTTGCTAAATTAAGTAGAGAACCAAGTCATGAAATATTAAATTTAGATTCTATCAATAAATCATCAGATAAATTAACAATAAAAACAAATAGTAATTCATATTCTGGTTCAAGAAGTAGTTCAATATCAAGATCAAGATCAATTTCAAGAACTGGATCAAGATCAAGTTCAATATCAAGAACAGGTTCAAGATCAAATTTTGATGATGATAATAATTTAAATATTGATACAGATGCAGATACAGAAGATAACGGTGGAAATTCTCGTAAATCTAGCATAAAGAAAAAAGGTATAATTTGTGAAACATGTGGTAAATATTTTGCAAATAATGGTAAATTAAAATCACATAGTTTAACTCATACTGATATTAAACCATTTAAATGTGATGAAGAAAATTGTTTTAAAGCATTTGCTAGAAGAAGTGATTTAACAAGACATAAAAGAACTATTCATTCAAGTATTGATGAAAAAGAAAGTCGTCGTCAAAAATGTGGTGGTTGGTGTAAAGGTATAATTCTTAAAAGATCATATAGTAATTTAGAAAAACAAAGATCTGATAATGAAATTACAGAAGACAATGAATGGTATGAACCATCAATTGTTGAAGGAGAAGGTATTAAATGGGGTTGTGGAGATAATTTTTTACGTATGGATGGATTATTAAAACATTGGAGAGAGAGTAAATTAGGTAAAGAATGTCTTGATACATTAATTTCAATGTTTGGTGATATATCTGTATCTCTTGATGATGAAACGAAATTAAACATTGCAAAAGATCATGTACTGTCTCTTAAACGATAATAATTTCCAAATTCTAAATTCTAACGTGTAGAGTATATTGTAATGTGTAAGCAGACAACAAGTAATTTTTTACATATATATATATATTATCATTTGTAATAGAATCAGAGTTAAATTTGCGATTTCCTGATTAGGTAATGAGCAGCGGACAAAACAAAACTGAAAACTGAAAACTGAAAAGAGCCAAGCCTCTGATTCTGGTGGCTCCTCCAACTTGGAAAACAGAATGAACGAAAATTTGCTGACGGGAAGGGCGAGCGTTTGCTGTGATGGCTTTGCACTTTTTGAAAAGCAGTATATACAGGAATGGGAGAGATTGTATGCAACAGCTGTGGGTTGAAGGTTGTAGGTTGGCTTAATTTGCAATTCCTGGTTCCTGATTCTTCCTTCTCTTTCCTTATATTTTCCCTCTTATGAGATATCCATAGCATTTTCTACATCAAACAGTAGCTACAGAAGGAACAACACATCATGTCGTTTCCTTCCAGACTGCCAAACTTGGATAACAGACATCTTCCAATACCTGTCCTGCCATCATTTTTAGGAATCTCACAAACAACACAAGAAGTTTCAAATAATCCTTCAAATAATAACCAAGACACTAACAACATTTCAACAGAATTTTCTGTTTCTAATGATACATACAAACAATATTCTATTACACAATTTGACAACATTAAGAACACTTCAACAACAAATATCGATCAAGCCTCCAATTCTGACAATACCGCATCCACATCATCTACTTCCTCTAACATTGATACAAACACTAATAATATATCTATTATAACTACTGGCAATAATACAGGTAACAGTAGTACTAATACAGCAGATCATGTTGATACTAGCAATAAAAATATAGGAATTTTATCTACTCCTGTTTCAACTGCGCCACCTTCAAGTCGAGGTATAATGGAAGTAACATCAAGTCCGACGACGAAAACAATCAGTACAAATAATAAGTTACCACCCCTAAAATTCGATCAAACTATTAAAAATAATACTAAATTTAATCAACGTTTTTCTCAACATCCTCAACATCTTCAAACTTTATCAATTATTAATAATCAAAATTCTGGAATTCCTTCAATTTCAAATGTTTCCTCTACTTCTCCTGTCAGTTCAAAAGATTTAAAACAGCAGCAACATCAACAGAACTACGATAGAAATGAACCTACAGATATTGATGGGCATGCAGAAACTCAGGTATTAGAAGCTTTAACTAGATTAAGATCTTCTAGTACTATTAATTCTCCATCCAAAACGTCACCTTCAATTTCTTCCAGAATTCCACCGATTTCAGCCAATAATAATGAAAATAATGTCATTCGATCATACAATTCGAGTCCAAATCCAAAAATAATATGTTTTGGTCTTCTTGAATCTGATGATCCTAATATAAATAATAATGTTTTATTTAAAAAAAATAATCCAGAATTTAAATGGGGTTGTGAAAGTGGTTTTGAAAATTTACCAATGCTACAATATCATTTAACTCATAGTAATTGTATATTACCGTTTGTGCCAAATGGTAAAACTTTAGAAGATTTAAGTCAACCTTCAAAATTAAGAATAATTGAAAATGCATTGAGTAACTGTATATTATCAAATGAAAAGTTATCACCAGAATATAAAAATAATATTGGTAATAGTAATAATAACAGTAATAATAATAATTCTAATTCTAATTTAATGAATGGCATTGGTGCTATTCTTGGAATGGGAGGTTATTGGGGTACTGTATTATCATCATCTTCTAATGCACCAACATCAAACTTATCATCATCTCAAATAATGCATTCACCATCATCTCCAAATGATCCGATGGTTCAACAACAACAACAACAACAGATTGCTTTACCATCAATTCAAAATTTAGGTAGGCAAAATCGTATTCCACCTATTCAAGAACTTCAGTTATTATCACCACAGTTACCATCATCACAATTCCAGCACTCTCAATTAAATTCCCCATTAATACAAAATTCACAACAACAAAAACAATTATCATCTATTTCAGGTATTAAATCACAATCACAAATAAGTATTAATGATTTAGTTGAAGCAACTATTAAAATTGAAGAAGAAGAAAACAAAAAAAATAATATCAACAGCAATGATAATAATCAATCAGTTTCAAAACTTAAAGGTAAAGGTAAAACAATGTTAAATAAAGTTGATAAGGTAACAAATTCTTCAAAATTGAATTCGATTACATCTAATACTAATAAATTAGATATTAAAGGACGTATAATTAAAGCATCAAAACAACCATCATTAATTAAATCAAATAAATCTATAATAAGACAGTCAAATTCTAAAATTTCAAAGACTACTAAAAAGCCAAAAGTTTTTAAATGTTCATTTTGTAAAAAAGAATTTACAAGAAAATCGAATTTAGATTCTCATTTAATTACACATTCAAATGATAGACCACATGTTTGTCAAGAATGCGGTAAATCATTTGCAAGATTAAGTGATCGTACAAGACATGAAAGTACAACACATCAATTAATTAAAACATTCCAATGTAGAGGTATTAAAAAGGATGGTATTAGAGAATGGGGTTGTGGACATTTTTATTCAAGAGCTGATGGTTTAAGGAAACATTTTAAAAGTTTTGCAGGTAAACAATGTTTATATGATTTCCTGCGTGATTTACATGGTGATACAGATGAATTGTTTATAGCATTTCGTGGAAAGCCAAGTCAAGAAAAGAATAGTAAAAACAATAGTAAATTATTAAAGAATAATAGTCGGAGTATTCGTAGCCGCCAAAGTGGAAGCGATCCATCCGATGATTTTGTTAGTGATGATGATGAGGATGATGAGGACGAAGATGATGAAGACGACGACGAAGAAGATGAAGAAAATGATGACGGTAGCGGAGCTGGTAGTAAAGTCACAAATACAAATAAAAGCACCAGCGGTAGCGGCTGTACAGGAACAACAACGTTTGACTCACCGGAGATGCTTCAAAACGTGGAGAATGCGATTCGTAATGTACGTAAGCATTGCGGGTGGTAGAGATAGTGAATGAATGATTATTGGTAAGGCGGAATTCGGAGACGTGTTTCCGGTGAAGGAAAGAGTGCTGTTAATTTTGATGATGTTGTTGTTGTTGATAAAAATTATTTGAAAAATTTGCAATTTGCAGTTAAAAAAAATGCTGTTTTTCGTTTTTCGTTTTTTGTTTTTCTGTGGTGGTGCGGGTGGAAGCAGTGCATCCGCGGCCGAAAGATGTGGCGTCTGCCTAATATTTAATATTATGACTGGCTAAGATGGCTTATGACTTGTGACCCTTTCCCCGTTAGTCCATACAGAGTTGAGATAGCTTACTAAATAGATGACTTCATTCCTTCCGCAAAAATCTCTATATATATAACACATACATACAATATATATATATTATGGACTTTGTATTCTTTTAAACTTTTATCCTTTTACCAATCCTATCACTTCACAAATATACATGTTCAAGAACAAAAGAACAAAATAAAAAAAATACTCAGAATTATCAAAAAATTAAAATATACACCATAAAATAATAATACTACTAATAATAATAATAATAGTAACAACATTATCATAATTGAAAATTTTTCTTTTTACGCAAAAATATATAAATCATTTAATTTTATTTCACAATTATGAATCTTAAAGAAATAATTATAGATTCTGATCATAATATTGGATATCCGGTAACGAAAGCTTTTTCAGTTGCAGATAGTTATTTACAAAAAATTATACCCACAAAAGTACATACTCCATTAAAGAAAATTTTCGATTATTTAGTTAAAAAATGGTTCTTTATAGGTTTAGCATCATTTATTGCTCTTGCACATTCATTTCCTAATGCAACTGATGGTGTTCAAATTGATTATTGGGCAGTTGCAATTATTTTCTTTATTTCAGGTCTTTCAATACCATCAAAAGAATTATTACTTAATATGAGTAATATTCATGCTCATTTATCTGTTTTAATAATGAGTTTCCTTATTACATCTGCAATTGTATTTGGTATTTGTTGTGGTGTTAAAGCAGCTGGTAATGAAGAAATTTCAAATTGGATGTTAGCTGGTTTAATTGTAACTCATACATGTCCAACAACTGTTTCATCAAATGTTGTTATGACAAAACAAGCAGATGGTAATGTTGCATTATGTCTTTGTGAAGTTATTGTTGGTAATATGTTAGGTGCTTTTATTACTCCTGCATTATCACAAATGTATTTATCAGGTACTTGGCAATTTGCAAATCCTGCAAATGGTACAAGTGTTAGTAGTGTCTATAGACATGTTATGATGCAAATTGGTTTATCAGTTTTTGTTCCAATGTTTGTAGGCCAAATTATTCAAAAAATTATCCCAAAACAAGTTAAATGGTGTATGTCAAAATTAATGTTAAATAAAGTTGGTACATTTTGTTTATTATTAATTATGTGGTCTTCATTTTCAACAGCTTTTAGACAAAATGCTTTTACATCTGTTTCACATTCTTCTGTTATTATGATTTGCTTTTTTAATGTTGGTATTTATCTTTTTTTTACAGTTATTTGTTTCTTTTATGCAAGACCATTATTTATTATTAAAATTTTCCCACATAAACCTGATGAAAATAGTTCAAAGATGTATAAATCATTATATTGGGCTTTTCGTCCATTTTATTATTCAAAAAAAGATACTGTTACAATTTTGCTTTGTGGACCTGCTAAAACTGCTGCATTAGGTGTTTCATTAGTTACATCACAATATGGTAATAATAATGAATATTTAGGTCAATTATTAGTTCCTTTAGTTTTATATCAAGCTGAACAAGTTTTCACTGCTGGTATTTTAGTTACATTTATGAAAAAATGGGTTCATAAAGGTAAATTACCTGATGAAGAAGAAAAATCAACTATTAATAATATTGAAACAAATGGTTCAAATAGTACAAATGGAGAATTATTAGAAGATGAGAGTGATTTACAATTTTCTGTTTTAAACGAACCATTAGATACTAATGTTGATGACGATGGTGACCTTGAAGAAATAGATCATTCTATAAATAATAATAATAATATTAATGAAAAGGATAATATTGATTTAGCAAATGTCAGTGCGAGCAGTAG
The DNA here is from genome assembly GCA_030574395.1 of Pichia californica. Classification (NCBI taxonomy): domain Eukaryota; kingdom Fungi; phylum Ascomycota; class Pichiomycetes; order Pichiales; family Pichiaceae; genus Pichia; species Pichia californica. The sequence goes on from JAJMEW010000007.1 coordinate 65,218, forward strand.
CAGTGGAAGAAGTTCAATAAAAGTGTAGTGATGGGCTACATAAAACATAAAACATAAAACATAAATCTTTAATCTTTATCCTTATCCTTAAATCCTTAATCCTTATCCTTAATCCTTATCCTTATCCTTATCCTTAAATTAAATTTTGTTTTTTTTATAATTCGATGTAATTGTTAATCAAGATCTGAATTTTAATATTATTTTACTCTCATCTATGTAGCTTTCAAACTGATCGAGTTAGAAGCAGATGAAAATCCCGTTTTTTGCCCTTTTTGCACTTTTTGGTAGTTTTTCGACACTTTGGGGCCAGTTTACTCTATATCCAGGACCTTGCCGCAACTTCTGCTTTCTAAGAAATGTTTTAAAATTTTTTCTAGTCATGATGAATGTAACCATTTTGTCTAACTCCTTCTAGATTTTGAGTTGAAATAACTTTAAGACTTTTTTCAAGTATTTTGTACTTCCCAATACAGAAGTATTCTGTACTTCCCAATACAGTAGGTGTAGCGATCTTCCCTCAGTAATCATTATTTATAGTGCGCTTCTTCACATGTTTTGACCTTATATACTACGGAAATGTGTGATAGCGCACTAATATAAGGACGAGTCTCCCTATGGAAGACTTATTTAACCTCAGATTTTACAATGAACTTATTTGGATTCTTTTGGCACAAACTACAACTAAAGTACTCCCTTAATATATCTGGTGTATATATTGAGTATAGCCAATGTATATATGATGTATACATGTAGTACAATAAGGAGGGGATGAGGTGAAAACCTATCTATCATGTTCTAGTAGGTCTGTAATGTGGCTGGCGGGTGAGTTTTGAATGGGTGGCGGGTGGCCGCTAAGAGGATGGAGGGTGAGAGCTCGAAACGGGAGGGTGAGCGGTTGGTGGTTGGAGGGTAAGTCAAGTCGTCTGGTGGGTGACGTTGAAGGCCGGCTAGTGAAAGGTCGGAGTTGATTAGCGACTGAAGTTGTCCGGCGGGTGAGGTTGTTGTCCGGCGGGTGGGAGCTGGAGTTGACTGGTGGGTCGTGGGTGGTTGGAGGGTAAGTGAAGTTGTCCGGCGGGTGAAGTTGTCGGCTGGTGGGCGACACTTGAGAGTTGACGAGCGGGGGGCTGAGTGGCTGGAGGGTAAGAGTTCAGAGTTGACGAGCGAGGGTTCATAACTGACGACTGTGGGCTACGTAGTTGACCATTATGGTCTACATGGCTGGCTGTTAGCATTTGATTAAAATGACTGTATATATATACTAGTAACTGATGCTTTCGTGTTAAGAAGTTTCACTAAAGTGAAACTGGGCCTAATAGTATTATATGCGTATTTGTGATTCGAGGATATGTGATTTTAGTATCGATTTAAGAAGTTATGTACTTAATGTAATTTAATTCAGATGGTAAGTAAATTTGGATATAATAATTGGGGGTGTAGTAGACTGAATGTTTACTCGCGGTGGATAAAATTTCATTTCGCAGTAATTAAATTTAACTATGCCGACAGTTTCACTTTTCATACAGTGGGAATTGACTCTCAGCCCGACAATTTTTTTGAGTAAATGGTGGGCAAAATATCGCGTTGACCACTTATTCAGCCCAAATTGCCGGTCAAATCGTTAACACCCGCGAGGACGATTTCACGGAGGGCAAAAAAGTACGATGTGCCCGCCGGCAAACTGTGAATCCTACCGATAAATTTTTTTGGATTCGGCGGCAAAGCTCTACCGAGGTGTGAATGTTACTGAGTCAGGTTTGGCTATTCCTGAATCAAGTACTATTACTTACTTGAGTCAGGTCCCAAGAATCT
>JAJMEW010000008.1:0-59403 GCA_030574395.1 Pichia californica
CACGCAAAAAAAATGTCATAGTTTGATTCGCTGCAATACAATCACGTGCTAAATTAAAACAATAAACTTTAGAGCGTTAAATTGTTTAGATTCATATATTAAATTATCATAGGCTTAGTATGTATCAGTTTTTTTAATAAATATCAAAAATGTCTTTTCTGCACCTAACTGAGAATATTTGAAAAAAAAGTAGACATGAAATTAAAAACAATATGGTAGCAATAAAAAGTATATTTTATTGTTTGACAAAAAAGAGGTTATGAAAGCTTTTTCTTGAGCTTTTTTTTTTTTTTCATCCAGTGATTAAGTATAACTATAAATTTATATAAATTAATAAAAACTTCTCTATATATAAATTATTTAATAGAAATCTTAGCTGCCGTGTAAGAAGAAGGAGGAAATATTAATTGTTGAAAAACCCCCTATTTTTTGTAAAAAGAACGAATGTAAGTAAAGAAAGAGAAAATGAAAAAAAAACAAAATGAAACGAAGAAAAAAGGCATTAAAACCTAAGGTGTAAATAAAATATTAAAACCAAAGGTTTAAAGAAAATTGCTGATTTTATCTATGCATATAAAAGAAATGTAGTTCTTGTAGCTCCTCTTCTGTCCAAGAGAAAGGAGTTTCCAAGTTTTTTATTTTTGCATTTCCAGATCGAGCACAATAAATAAGTTTCACGTGCTATCCAGAAAGTAACAAATATAAGACATTTTGAAACATATGTAAAGGAGGGTTGGCCGAGTGGTCTAAGGCGGCAGACTTAAGATCTGTTGGGCGTACGTCCGCGCGAGTTCGAACCTCGCATCCTTCATTATTTTTTTAAGTTTGCTCTACATGTTAAGTTGTCCGCCACTAAATTTTTAACTTTAGATGTGTGCGGCGCACTTCCCACTGCCCACGCCCCACGGCCCGTTGTGTTTTTTGTTTTTTGTAAATTGCAAATTGCCCCAACAGAAGATTGCTGCTAGCCAGTTAGTCGGCGGGCCCACTGAAATGAACTGAAAATTGGTTTTTTCAGGCGGGCTACAATTTGTAAGATCATCCAACGTTCAACCAAAGTAATCTAGAAAAGCCACTCATCAACAAAATATTTCCACACCTCCTTTTGCTGACGATGAAGCCTGATTTCCCGGCACACCGGGTTGCAAGGAGGAGGCTCTTCATCTCTTTTTAGAACTGATGGCTGATAACTGATAACTGATATCTGATAGCTGACTCAACTCCGATACCCAAGAAGGACCCCATCAGAGGATATATTAAACGTTAAACAACTTGTCAAATATACGGCACCAGCTAACAGCTAAGATATTTACTACATGGCTCTCTCACAAACGACGGCTATTCCTGCAGACGGGATAAACGGGATAAACGGGATAGATGACGATTCGTACATTTCTAATTCTAGAAAATCAGGTATCATTAACAACAACAACAACAATAACAAAAACAACAGCAACAACAGAAATATCCACACCTCTACAGGTTCCAATTCAAATTCTACTGATAGCAATCTATCTGCTAGTACCAAAGAGCATGTATCCATAAACGCAAATAGCAACTCGGCTACTAAAGGTTCGGTATCACCTCAATTACTGACTAGTCATCCAAACTCTTTATCTTCAACATCTTCACTATCTTCGTACAGAAATTACAATATCAAACCTAATACTAATATCAGTCAAAATAATATTGACCCAAATTCTAATGGTTTCCACCCAATTCTCCCTACTATAAATGGTGGAAACACCACTTCCAATTCTATCAATACATCAAATGATTCTAAAAATGAGATTTTAGGTGCTGATAATAACAATAACAATAATAATACTGTTATAAATAGTATTTCTTTGAATGATAACATTTACAACAGTTTCCTCAATATGAATAATTTTTATACAAAATCTCATATTTTTGATAACAATGATGAAAGAAAAAACACAATGGTTAATATGAATGGTGGTAATGTATTAAATGCTAATATGATAAATAATCCAACGACTATAAATGGTATGAATGGTATAAATGGTATAAATGGTATGAATGGTATGAGCTATCCAATTCAACCTCCCAGTCAGACACCTATACAATTTCCTGGTTATATTCCTTTTCAAAATCAAACTAACTTACATCCATTAATGTATTTTAACCAATACACCCACCCCCAATCACACAGCTCGCAATATAATAATGAAGTGATACAATCACCTGCTAAGAAAATTTCACAAAATTCACCTCTTAATTTGAGTAATGATAATGTACAGTTAGATTTTCTAAAGGATGATATTATTAGTCCAAACAATGGTAATCCGAATATACTTAATAATCAATCAATAAATTCTGTAATAAAATTGCAACAACTACAACAATTACAGTTACAACAATTTCAACAATTGCAACAATTGCAACAACAACAACAACAACAGCAGCAGCAGCAATTTCATACAGCTCTAGATCCTTCCATTTCTGGATCATTTATGGACTCAACGAGCTACAGACTTTTGTTGGATCAACATCATTTTCAACAACAACAACAACAACAACAACAACAACAACAACAACAACAACAACAACAACAACAACAACCCCTGCCAAGAGATTTTACGAAGTCTAATAAATACGAAGAAAATATAAATGATAGTGAAACAGATACTAAGTCTGATGATAAAGTGCAAAAAAGTATGAATATTTCAACAGTTGAATTAAGTAAAAATCAAAAGGACTCCCCTAACATAAACAGAGATACTGGAACTGAAGCACCCGATTCCCCTCATAAACAAATACAACAATTGCAACAACAATTACTCGAATACCAGAAATTCCAACAGTTACAACAAATGCAATTCCAACAATTACAACAGTTACAACAATTACAGCAATTACAGCAACTTCAACAATTGCAACATTTGAAGCAATTTTCATTAACTCAACAAGTACAACCAACATTACTGAATAATCGAATGTGTGAAATGTCAAATCAACATCAAATACTTGATCCATCTTTACAATCAAGAAGAAATTCTCTGGCATCTGTAGCTAATTTTGTTCAAGAGTTGAACTCTATGAATAACAATCCTAATAATATCATGTTGAATAACACTATCAACAGCGATAGAACCAAAAATACATACACCCGAGACAACTGCAGTAACAACAACAACAGCAACAACAACAATAGTAACCATATTGAAGACACTAACAATGACCCTACTAACGACTTTGAAAACGGAGATAATAATGACAGTAATAATGAGGTGGAAAATGACGGTAACAACATTAACAGAATTAACAATAACAACCAAATTCAAAACAATAGTTTTATAAATAATAATAAAAAGAACAACAACAATATCAGTATGTTAAACAGCAACAATTCTTACTACCCTACATTTCCAGATTTTTCTCAATCTAATTTAAATCAAAATATGTTGTCTATTATATCACCAGCACTAGCTGCTACATTTGGTTCTATACCATTATCAATGATTCCTAATATATTGACCTCTTCAATGCTATCAATTCCGACTGATTCTAATAATTCTATTAACCCACTTTCCAATCCAGGTAATTCAAATACATTCACAAATCCAACTCCAACGAATAAGCGTACAGCTGAAATTATAAGTGCCAAAAGATATAAAACTAATGAAACATCTAATGATCCTAGATGTCCACAACCATATAGATGTGCTCATTGTACATGGTCATTTACAAGACCTAGTGATTTAAGAAGACATTTAAAATCTCATAATGCACCTCAATATCATTGTCCATTTTGGAATGCAACATATGCTACATGTCCACATAAAAATAATGGTTCATTTAATAGATTAGATGTACTAAAAAGACATTTAAAATTGGTACATTATGAACTAGATAATGAAGATTTGTTTAAAATGAAAAGAAAGGGATTTTTAACAATAAATTCTACAACAAAAGAAGAATCTTCAAAAAAAAGTTTTATATCTCCTGATAAAAATTCTACAAAAAAATCTATATCTATACGTAATGATGGTGGTTATTGTTTATCTTGTAGTGTTCATTTTAAAGATGCAAAAGATTTTATCGGTCATGTCACTGTATGTGCTGTTAATACACCAATGATTGATTGGAAATATAAAAAAAATGGAATTATTGTAACAGTTAAAAAACAAGGTGATAATATTGGTAATGAAATGCAAGAAAGATCAGATACTGAATTAAGCGATGATGATGATGATAATCCAGTACCTAGACATTCTCGAGTAAATCCTAATAATAAAATAAAAGCTGAGCCTATTCCTACACATTTTTATGATACTGATGTTTTAAATGATAATAATATTAATAATGATATTAATAATGAAGCGGATTCTAAAAAGAGAATATTTACAGTTTCAGTTGCAGATTTAGATCATACTCCAGAATTAATGGATGAAGCTTTAAAAAGGAGAAGAGGTCGCCCTAAAAAGAATTATTCTTCTAATGCAAGAGGATAACTATTATATTAATAAAGTATCATGGAATTCTTTGATTGAATATGTTTATAGTGTTTTTTATACTTTACTTAACAGTTTAATTATTACATAGATTTTATATTGCATAGCAGCAAGATTATTTAGAAGAACCAGTATACAAATAGTCCCGCCCGTAAATTCTCTCGGGCCGCCGACTAATTTTGTCGGGAGCAATCTTGTCACGGGGTCATAGTCAAAAAATCAACGGGTTTCCCACGAAATCAGCGGGCGCATCCGATTGAATTTACTGGTGGACCATTTTACTGGTAGCTTTGAATAGAGTTTTTTATACAAAATTAAAAATTATTTACTTCTGTAACTATAACTTTTCAGCTGTATATATATATAAGATAAGCAAGCACCTAGAGCGATAACAATAAGTTATTTATTATTTTACAATTTTGTTTTTATATTACTGTTTTTATATAAATTGTAAATAAAATATATACTATGCGTTAAATTTTTAATCATATTCTGAATATGATGGAATATCTAAATGAAAAAATGGCAAATTTGTTCCAAAAACAGGATATAATACACCATTATCACCGAATGCGGCACTAACATATCTATCAGTACTAGAATTTGCATCAATATTATTTAATTGAGCATTTTCTTCTTCATTGAAATTTTCTTCTTCAATATCAATTTCTATTTCATTATCTTCAATGCGATCTTGGTTATAATTCACCTTGGTATTATTGATTTCTTTATTATTTTTATTTTTATTTTCATTTAATTTACAAGTTTTGCCACCAAAACCTGCATTTATTAATCCATGAATAACCCATGGATTTATGATACCTGAAAAATGAATTTCAAATTCAGAATCAGAATATAAACTTATTGCTCTTTTCATATCAATAAGTGATTGAATTGATGTTGCATCAATTGCAACAACTTGTGAAAAATCTAAATGTAAAACTTTTAATTTTGGTTTTAAAATAATCCTTGAATTATCATTATTATATTCAATATTATTATTATTATTCGATTCAAGATCAAGATCAATATCATTTAAATCATTTTCATCCTCAAATTTTTTATTTTTCAATTTAGAAATTATTTTATTTACTTTAGGAGTTACTGAAGTTAAATTCCAACTTTTAATATTCCAATTCCAATTCCAATTTAATTTTTTAACTTCTCCAATATTATTCCAAAGAACTTCTCTTTTTTTACTTGAAGCACGAGTTTTATTTTTAATATAATCAATTATATTATCAGTTTGAGCTGAAGAATTTGGATATACAAAACTTTCACTCATTCTATAAACAATAACACCTGGTGGTGGTTCTTCAATTTTAATTTTATTATTAATATATCTTGTATGAATTATACTTGGATTAAATTTATTATCAATCATTGGAACCCATTTATAAGTATATGAAACAATATTTCTATCAATTGAATTTGTAATTTCATTATAATCATTTAATTTATTATAACTTCCCATACTCATATAAGAATCTGCCATTGATAATAAACCTGAATTTATAAAAGCTTTTTCAGTTTGATCTGAATTTTGTCTATTTTCTAAATCTTGAGAATCATTTATTTCATCGGTATTATTATTATAATAATTATTATTAATATTATTGTTTAAGGGTAAAATTTTAGGATTAATTAATTCAACAACTTTTATACGACCCATAAAAGTACCATTTGTCCAACACATTCTCCAAATAATTAAAGCACATGATGCACACATTGCCCAATAAATACCATATTCAATTGAAGCAAATACACCAACAAATACACCAACTAAAAAGATTCCACAATCTAATGGTTGGATTAAATATAATTTCCAAGTTGATTTATAAGATGACATTAAATCACTAACTGCATGAATAATAATTGCACATAATGTTGCCTTTGGTATATAATAAAAAGCACTTGTAAAACAATAAATTGCTAATAAAACACAAAAACCAGCAAAAATTGAAGCAAATGGAGTTTTTACACCACATTTTGAACTTAATGCAGTTCTTGAAAATGAACCAGTTGCAGGATATGCACTAAAAAATGTACCAACTAAATTAGTAACACCAATTGCAATAAATTCTTGATTTGGATCAATTTTATAATCATGGATTCTACCAAAAGATTTTGCAATTGAAATATGTTCAAGTACTAAAACAATAGTTGCAACTGGTAAATCAGGTGCAATTCTAGAAGCTAAACCTGAAGGTGGAGTAAATATACCAACATTTCTTAAACCTGATTTAACTTCACCTGTAACCGAAAATGGAGAATTTTCTTTATGATGACGTATAATTAAAAATGAAATTAAAGTTGAAAAAATAATAACAATTGCAGTTCTAATATTTAAAATATAAGTCCATATTAAAGCCTTTTTTGGATTTTTTGAATTTCTATTAATCATTAATTGAGATAAATATTTCCAAAGGTATAAAATAAATAAACCAATTAAACCAAAAGTTGCATCAATTTTTGTATCAGGTAAATGTTTAAGAAAATTTATTATAACTTTATAAGATGCTTGATGAGTATTAATTTTATTACTATAACCCATTAAACCAGGTAATTGACTTGCAATAATATTTAATGCTGAAGATGTTGTAAAAGCCATAACAGCAGGTAAAGGAATTAATTCAACTAAAAATCCTAATCTTAATAAACCAACACCAAGTGTAATTGCACCACATAATAATGCTAACGTAGTTGCAATTTGAGGTGCAGTATAAAGATCATTACCATATTTTTGTTGAATTCTATTTATAATTTTAGAAACTTCTAAACTCATAACTGCAACAGGACCAATTGAAACATCTTTTGAAGTTGCAAAAATTGCATACATCATTAAACCAATAAAAGAAGAGTATAAACCATAAACAGGATCTAAACCAGCTAATTTTGCATATGACATTGCTTGTGGAACTAAAACAATTGCAACAGAAATACCAGTTATAAAATCAGAAGCAATCCATTTTGGTTGAGTTGGATAATAACCAATCCAAGAAAAAATTGGGAAAAGATTTTTAATATAATTAGTCGATCTTTTAATTGGTTGTTTTGTCAAATTTTTTAAATAATCTTTTGATTGAATAATATTTTCATCATAAGATAAAATTGTATAATTTGGAACAGGTTCTGAACCATATGCATCTATTTTTGGTATTTTTGAATTGTTTTGTAAATCACTATTAGTATCATCATTATTTGAATTATAAAGTGAATCAGAACTGCAAGCTGAATATTGTCTATTATGTAAATCTTGATTATAATCAATATTATTTTGATCAGAATTGGAGTGAGATGATCCTTGTATAGATTTCTTTTTATAGTATTTTGTGAGTAGATTTTTCACCATAGTAAACCAATATTTATTAAAGCCTATTAATGTTTGATGAGGATATAGCGATAATAAATAATAAAAGTTGTTAAATAATTAATTAATTAATTAATTTCAATCAAGAGATTAATTGATTAGATACAAATTACAAAGAGAAAGGAATAAGTAGAAGTTAAATTAAAGCAAAATAGCGGAGTACATCATGCTCATCACCTCTTGATCCCATCCCTAATTCCTAACTCCTTAATCATGAATCATTACTAATAATTCATGTTGAAGAACATGCTCTACTCTATAGCCTGTGATCTGTAATTCAAACAAATAAATACCCGATTAAGCAGTTTGAAAATCTGAAAATCTGAAAATTTGAAAAAACATGCTGAGAAGGGGGAAAGGCAAGGACAAAACTGTGGTGCCTTCCCAATGCGGCAACTCTGCAAAGCTGCAATGTCACGTGCAAGACAAACTGTGGCATACGGATCACGTGACAGCGTGCAATGTAATGTAGTCACGTGATTTTTTCTACGGTTACGTAAGCTACTAGGAAGTTTGTATAGTTTATTTAATTAATCGTTTACTAACCAAAATAGTTAAGACCAGGCATAAGACTTCGTGTTGTTACACTTCTAGTAATATAAATATTCAATATTCTAATATTCTATTTCTACTACACTTCTATTAGTTGATTCATGCATTCTTCAAGCAATTGCACACAATCAACACAATCAGTAAAGGTATTATATAATGGTGTTGGTCCTAATCTAATTACGTTAGGTTTTCTTTCATCACAAATTGTACCTCTATCATTTAAATATTTATAAACTTTCATCATAATATCTTTATCAAATGGTTTAAAAAGTAAACTTAATTGAGCTCCTCTTTGATTAAAATCTTCTGGTGTAATAATTATAAAATGTGGGAATTTATTGTTAGATTTTAAACTTTCTGAAATTGATTTGTAATATTTACTCTTTTTTAAACATTTTTCTAAAAATGAAGTTAATTTAATTGATTTTTCACGTAATTTTTCAATTCCACCACATTTTTCAAAAATATCAAGTGAAGAATTTAAAGATGCAACATCTAAAACACTTGGATTACTTTGTCTAAAACCTAATGCACTTTGAATTGGATTAAATTTTTCAATCATTTCAAATCTATTATTTGCATCATTACCCCACCAACCTGATAATCTAGCCATACCAGTTTTATCATCACCTTTAATAAATCTTTCATTAATAAATATACTACCAATTGCACCTGGACCAGAATTTAAATATTTATAATTACACCAAACACCAAAATCTATATCCCAATCATGTAATTTTAAATCAATATTACCAGCTGCATGTGCAAGATCCCAACCAACAATACAACCCATTTCATGACTTTTCTTTGTAATTTTTTCAATTTCAAAAAATTGACCTGAATAATATTGAATACCAGAAAAGCAAACTAATGCAATTTTATCACCTTCATTTTCTAAATATTCAATTATTTTTTCTGTTCTTAAATTATATTCACCATCTTCAGGTGATAATTGAATTAAAATTTCATCAGGATTTAAACCTTTAAGTCTAACTAAATTATATAATGCATAATAATCAGATGGGAATGCACCTTTTTCAAATAAAATTTTTGTTCTACCATTAATTAAATTTGGATTATAAAATGAAATTAATAAAGAATTTAAATTCATTGTTAAAGTACCCATAATTGCAATTTCTGAATTTTTAGCACCAACAATTTTAGCAATTTTTGGTACTAATGGTAAATCAACATCTACCCAATTTGTTGTAATTTCATTACGAAAATGTGATTCAACACCACGAGCTGCCCAAGCATTTAATTCTTTATTAATATAATCTCTTGTTTGTGAAGGCATTAAACCAAGAGAATTACCACATAAATAATTAACTTTTGTTTTAGGATTTAATTCTAAATTCTTTTCAGTTAATCCCATCGATTCAAGCGTTGGGAATTCGAATAATTCAGAATACGTTTCATATTTGGAATCCAAAATACGTGCTTCATCCCTAAGAGACTCTAGATCTTGTAGAAACATTGATGTCATGGATGTATCGGTGGTGTAGCAAGTATATCCTAGATGAATCCACCCACCATTCAGAACCAGTGCAGTATATATATATATCAACTATGTCGTATATCGTATACCAAAGATCAGCCAAATCAAACTTCACCAAACACAACAGCAGCACTGTCGCAGTGGCAGCAGTGCACTACGTCACTGAAACTGAAACTGCAAACAAACCCAAAAACAAAACCTAAAACCGTCTCCCGCACCCACTGAAAGCTGCCCTCTCTCTCTGTCTGTCCGTTTGTTTGTTTGTTTGTTTGTCTGTTTCCTGTGGAGTATAAAGTATAAGCTGATGGCCACACAGTATCAGTGTTTCTGGCTTTGATTTGATTTGGTTTGATCAACACTTGAGATAACAGAGATTTCTCTATCTATTCACAACCCCCCTTTACGTATTTTCTAATTTCTTGAAGATCTTATCCTAATAAAGTATTTTACATTAACTTAATTTTACATTAACTTAATTATAGATAGATACCTAATAAACAATAAATAATCAAAATTCAATAAATTATTCATTAATATACTACTACCATTATGTCATCATCACAAGATTTTGTTAGATCAAATATTTTTGGTACTGTTTTTGAAACAACATCACGTTATTCTGATTTAAATCCAATTGGTATGGGAGCATTCGGTTTAGTTTGTTCAGCAAAAGATAAATTAACTAATCAAAATGTTGCAATTAAAAAAGTTATGAAACCATTTTCAACTCCAATTTTAGCTAAAAGAACTTATAGAGAATTAAAATTATTAAATCATTTAAGGCATGAAAATTTAATTTCTTTAGAAGATATATTTTTATCACCATTAGAAGATATTTATTTTGTAACAGATTTACAAGGTACAGATTTACATAGATTATTAACTTCAAGACCATTAGAAAAGCAATTTGTTCAATATTTTCTTTATCAAATTTTACGTGGTTTAAAATATGTTCATTCAGCTGGTGTAATTCATAGAGATTTAAAACCATCAAATATTTTAGTTAATGAAAATTGTGATTTAAAAATTTGTGATTTTGGTTTAGCTCGTGTACAAGATCCTCAAATGACAGGTTATGTCTCAACAAGATATTATAGAGCACCAGAAATTATGTTAACATGGCAAAAATATGATACTGAAGTTGATATTTGGTCTGTTGGTTGTATATTTGCTGAAATGATTGAAGGTAAACCTTTATTTCCAGGTAAAGATCATGTTCATCAATTTTCAATTATTACTGAATTATTAGGATCTCCACCACCAGGTGTAATTGATACAATATGTTCAGAAAATACTTTAAAATTTGTTCAATCTTTACCACATAGAGATCCAATACCTTTAACTCAAAGATTTCAAGGTGTTGAACCTGAAGCTGTTGATCTTTTATCAAAAATGTTAGTATTTGATCCACGTAAAAGAATTACCGCATCTGAAGCGTTATCACATCCTTATTTATCACCTTATCATGATCCAACAGATGAACCAATAGCTGATGAAAAATTTGATTGGTCTTTTAATAATGCTGATTTACCAGTTGAAAATTGGAAAATTATGATGTATTCTGAAATTTTAGATTTTCATGAAATTGAAGGTGCTGGTGCTTTAGATAATTTTAATTTACAACAATATGAATCTCAAATGCTTGAGCAACAACATATTCAAGGTCAAAATAATATATCTTTAGATCAAGTACAACAACAACAACAAGCAACTCAATCTCAAACGCATATTTGAGATTAGAAAATAATGCGAAATAACTTAATTTTTAATAATCTACTATCTAAATCTCAAATAATGTAAGCTAACTTAATAGTTAATCTTTATATGACTTAATAGTTTATGTGATGACAAAAAAGACAACCAATTACTTAATATTACATTTTTTTTCTTTTGTTTTTTCAAAGCTAAACTTTTTATTACTGCTTTTAATAATTTTTTTATTTAATTATATAACATTCATTTATTTATTTAATCTAGATAAATATACAATGTAAAAAAAAAATATTATAAAATTAAATACTAAAATTTATTATTATGAGATTGATTACTTAATTCAATTCTATGTTTATCAGCCATAAAATTACTTTTAAATTCATCAAAAATTTCTTTTGATTTTTTAAATCTTTGTGATCCTTTAAATTTTTTAAAAAAACTATCCGCATAAACAAATAATAATTTTTCCATATCTTCAATACTAATATCATTATTTTCATTATCAAAATTAAATTTAATTTCATTTTTTTCTTTAAAATTATTATTTTCATTATTTTCATTTATTAAATTTTCTGAATTATTATTATTATTATTATTATTATTATTATTATTATTATTATTATTATTATTATTATTATTATTATTAAATTCATTATTATCTTCTTTATTCTCAATCGTTTTCATTGAATGTTCAATCCGAATTGATTCTCTACTATTACATCTACTAATATTAGTTAAATCATCAGCTTTATCTAATATATCTGAAATTTCAATAATTTTATTCATTTTATTAGTTCTTATATTTTGATTACTATTTACTGTATTATTATCAATATCAATTCCCCTTGAGTCAGTTGTTGTATTATTAGTATTAATTACTTGTGAAAGTATATTTGGAAGTATTGTTTGATTATTAAGATTATTATTAAGATTATTATTAGAACTAATAATTTCAATATTTACAGGATTAATATGCTTCTTTGCTAAATTTTTAAAACTATTCCATTGTGATGAATTTGAAAATGTATTTGTATTTATAAATCCTGAATTATTTAATGATCCAGAATTTGATAGTTTTTCATTAATTGAATTAATATTATTAAAATTTTTATTTTCAATATTTTTAATTTTATTATAACTTAAATTTTCAAATCCAGTTACTGATCCTGATAATAAAGGTTTAGAAATTTGATGATTTAAAATTTGTTGAATATCAAATTGTGAACTTATGTTATTTAATTGTGTATTACTATTATTAAGATTTATATTGTTTGCACTTAAATTTAAATTTAAATTTGCACTCGTACTTGTATTTAAAGTTGGTAGAAGATTTTGATTTATATTTGGTAAGTTTGTGTTTGTATCCGTTTTTGTGTCTGTATTTATATTTTTAGACGGATTTGAAATTGAAATTGAATTTGTACTTGCACTTGTACTTGCACTTGTACCTGTAGCCGTGCCAGCACCTGCACCTACACCTATACCTATACCTATACCTATACCTGAACTTATACCTGCATTTGTGCTTTTATTTGAATTTGAATTTGAATTTGTAATTATGTTTGGAATTGCACTTGTGCTAGGGGTTTTGTTTGAGTTTGAAAAAATACTAGATGACGGAATATCTAATTCTAATCTTGGTTTGTTATTTGGGAAATCTAATGATAAAATTTCATTTTTATCATTCTTATTATTACTTGATATAAGTGGAGAATCCAAATCATTTGTATTAGATAATTTATTTCGTATTTCAATAACAGTTTTTGAAGATGCAAGATTTGGTGTGAAATTACTGTTTTTAATATTATTATCTAAAAATTGAGATAATTGCATTTGTGATTGAATATCATAATTATTATAGGTATGGTTAGGAGTAGATGATGTAGAGTTAAGATAATCCAAGTTACTAATAATATTAACTTTACGTCTTTTATTATTAATTGGATAATTTTTATGATGATTTAAATGAGGCTGATGACGCTTATCATTATTATTAGAATTATTAATATTTGTTATTGGATCATAAGTTGATGATTTTTCATTTTCTAATAAACCAATTATTTTATCTATACTTTTTAGTTTGCTATTTTCACTACCATCAATTTTATCATTACTTATCTCATCTAATGAAAATGAAGATTTAGTATGTGTAATTTTATTCTTATTTGATTTTCCAATTGATTCATCGGACTTTGACTTTTTCATTTTTATTAAACCATGACGTTTCTTAAAATTAGCTAACCAACCATGACTAAAACAATCTGCTCTTTTAGGATCTAAAATTCCATATTCTTTGGCAAATTTTGACCAATAATGACGTAAAATAGGTTCAGTTACTGGAAGATCATTATTTATTCGTTCAATAACAATTTTATGCATGGCATCATTTATCGGACCATATTTAAAAGTTGATTTTCTTTTAGAATTTTTAATATTCTCAGATATACCATTAGATTCATAAGTTGCATTTGAATATCTTTTTCTCAATTCATCTTCATGTCTTAACCATTCACTAAAACTTGAGGTAGAAATAGAATATTTATCTTTAAAATGTTCAACAGTTTCACTTTGAGGTTTATTTGATTTTTTGAAATAATCAATAATCATAATCTTCTGTTCAAGATTTGTCCGTGGTAATTTTTTGCTTTCTTCAGTCATTTAATAATATCTTGATAATTGATTAAAATTTAGATTATTTTTTTTTTTTTTGAATTTGAAAAAAAGATAAGAATTTATAACCAATACCTGTTTAAATTTTCTTAAAATAATGGAAAAAAGATGAATGTAATTGTACACACTATATCAAAATCTCCTATATCTTCCTGATATTAACAAGATTTCTGATATCTGTTGCAGTATCCCGTTGTCAATGGTGTCTTTGCTAATTATTGACTCATCCCCCGACTTCAAATCAGAGCAAACCTCCTTGTGGAAGATATTTCCGTTTTTAGTCCCTTTTAGGAAAAAAAAACATCTCGCTAAACGGCTTTTGGCTCTAAAATTACTTATTTACGCTTTACACAGCAAATACTGCTACTAAGGGTTTAGGTCTTAGATCAATAGAATATACTTATGGATACATAGATCTACAAAGGTTCTGCTGAAAGATCAGGTAGAATACGGAACTGCTGGCCTCTCCACTCAATTCCGGTACCACACATAGATAACAACCATATCGGGAAGGCTAAAACTTCACGAAGAAACCAAAACTTGCTAAACTGAAACAAATTAAATTTTTCCCTTTGAATCTTACTGTTATCAGTAGCATCAACAATAGATTTGAATTGGAATAAATCAATTATATACCAAGCAATCATATGTAAATAAAACCAACTCCAATAAACCCTGATTTTTTCTCTAAAAAGAACATTTATAGCAAAGCTACCAATTAATCCATTAAGAATACTTTCTGTAGTCGGTTCCAAAAATGTTGCAGCTGCAACCATATATTTACGTATACGTAACCATCTAGCTCTTCTATGTATGTATTCTCTCACACTATTTTGTCCACTAATTGGTTGTAAAACAAAATCCATACTCATACCAGCACATCCATCAACACTTTCAAACAATGCCATTGCAATCATATGATCTTCACCAATATATTTTGCAAAATGTTTCATTCCTTCTCCCTTTTTAACCATTTGTTTAGTAATTATCTCAACAGATCTATCTAAATCAGATCTTCTATAAATATTAGATTTACCATTAATACAAGGTGCAGGTTGAATTCTATTTAATGCAACATAAAATTTTGCATGTGATGTAGACATAAACATTTCATCTAATCTTGACCCCCAATTTATACGATGTTTAGAATCTGATGAAACAATTGGAACATGTGTAATCATCTTGACAGTTTTATCTCTTCTTAACCAAATAGCATTCTTTGATCCATTACTCATATCATTTTGTAAAGTATATATAGACCGTTTTAAAGTATGTGGATCTGTATAAATATTCGAATCTAATACCCAAAGTATATCATATTTAGCAGCTTTATAACCTTTATGTAAATTGTTAACTTTAGGATTTGAACCAAAAAAATCAAGTTTATTTTGATTTTCATCAATCATTAATTTTGAATCTATATTTTTGTATTTTTGAATCAGTTGTTTTACCATAGGAATAGCAGGATCTGTTTCAGATTGAACACAAAATATAATTTCTAGTTTATTAATTGGATATTCTTGCTGAAATGATGATTCAAGACAACAAATCATATTAGAATCAACTCCTTTTAATGGTCTTAATATCGTTACAGATTCTAATTTTTCTTCATCTACAAAAGATACTAATTTCAGTTGTGACTTTTTGTTGAAATAAAAACGAATTTGAGTAAATCCAATAGTAACTAATGATAATACAACAATATAAAGAATAAATAATGGAATAAATAGACACTTGGTTAATGGGTTTATAGAAGATATATCTGAGCCCACCATCTCTCTTCCAATAATATTTCCCCCATTTTGCCCAATTGAAGACATATTCTAATTATACATGTGTCTTTGAATTATATCAGAGTGGTATACAAGATAATATGGATGATTCTTTTCAAGTAAATCCAGTGTATATTAAGGAAATCTAAGCCAAATTATTGAATTGAGCGTTTTCCAACACGTGAAATTTTGAAAATTTTGAAATTTTTTTATGTGGCTTACGTAACCAACCAGGATTATTCCCAAAAGGGAAAATTTTTATTAAACACTATGAGATAACACAAAGCTTTGTATTTATTAATTTATTTGTTGTTTATCTATCAGATATCTACATTCATATCTATCTCTCTCTTTCTATATAAATACAAGATTATTATGTTTTATTAACTGATAACTTTTTACTACTACTCTTTTTCTTTTTTAAAGTTTTTATTCCAAGTTTTTCATTTCTTAATCCGATTAATATTTGAGTGGCCTTTTTAATAAACGGAGTATAATGGTTAAATATTACACTTCCATCCGTATTCCACGATCTAGATATAAACCTAATACCTTGTGGTAAATATATTTCCCAATATATTTCAACATCTTCTGGTAAAGTTTCAACAATTGCTGTAAAACTTCCAATATTATCAATTATTAATTCAATCCTTTTGCCAGATAAAAGATATCTATGCCAATATCTTCCTTTTATAATATTACTATTAATTAACATTTTATTTGCTTTCATTGGAACAATCGCTTCTACACTGCCTGGCATATTTCTGAAAATTGTAACATTTATAATATCATTAGGTTCTTTATAATATGGGATTCGTTCTGATTCAGGTAAATCTTTTTTTGGAGTTTTAAATGAAACTAACCATGGTTTAATACTAACAAGTCCACCAATATCTATTCTTGAATTTGCTTCAAATGGAGGTGTATCTTTATTTAATGTTTGAGGTGTAAGTGTTAAAGTTTTTGGTTCAAATAAAACAGGAGTTTTAGGAATTCTTAAAGTATATATAAGATTTTCCTTTATTAATGAATAAATACCACCTTCAGTACGTAAATATCCTGGAGTATCAATAATTTTCATTCCTGGAATTGTATATGTTGTAAATTTAGATGAAAAAACAGTAGGTGAAATATTTATTTCATTTGGATCACTTATAGAATCTGTTTGTAATAAAGTTTCATTATTTAATGGTTCAAATTCTTTTTTAAATAATTCTAACATATTTTTAACTAATGTAGTCTTACCAGTATTTGTTTGACCAAGAATATATGTATTTGTAGATTCATATGGATCATAATTTAAAGATTCAATAAGTGATGTAATTGTCCAAGGATATGAATTTGAAAATATATGAACATTTTTTAATGGAATTTTATAATTTTTTAATTTTTCTTCAACACTTTCTAAATTATTATTTATTTCAGTTTGAAATAAATTATATGATGCAGATTTTTTATAATCATCATCTTTAATTTTCAATTTATTATTTATAAAATAGTTTAAATATGTTGATAATTCAGAATGAAATTGATTTCTCCATATATTTATATTAGATTCAGTTAAAGATTTTGGCATTTTTGAGAATAATGGATAAAATCCTAAAAAATCACCATGTGTTATTACCCATTGAACATTATCTAAATTTATTCCTTTCATTGAAAGTAATATTAATAATCTTTGATGAATTCCAATTGGGAAATCTCGTTGTGAAATACAAATTATAATATTAATATTTGAATTAGATTGTGAAATTATTTTTTCTTTATTTTTTAAATTAAATAAAGAATTTCTATTATTAAATGTTTTATCTGTTTTCAAATTCGGTAAATATGATATAACACTATCTAATGTCCTTGGACCAGCACCAGTATGTTGAAATTTACTTACTTTTAAAAGATTACGTAGTTTTGGGGGTAATTTATCATTTGTCTTTGTTGCAAGTTTAATGGATTTCCAAAAGGGTGAGCCCTTCATTCTAAAATAACTTCCTTTTCTTTTGTTTATTTACTATGTTGTGTTTAAGAAATAAATCTAAAATATTATGATAATGTTACAAAGAAAGGGTTGAAAAATAGTGAGAATCTTTGTGATTCAATGTTGATCAATTTTAATTACGCTAAATTTCTTCGACAATGCATTTAAAAAAAATATGTTTTATAATTTATCTATTTTTCTAATTTTTTACAAATGTTCAATATATGGGAAGATGAAAAGATCAATATAAATGTTAAGAATGAAGTGATAAGTATCTTTAAAATAATCATACAATTAGAATAAAATAGATTTAAGGAAATCTTGAAATCATACGAAATGAAAAATTTGACAGAATCTACCATATATGAAAAAAAGCAGAGTGAAAACTCTCTTAAGGATACTTTCTGTGTTCAAATAACTACTGATAGAAGTGAATACTGAAATTTTTTGAATTTTTGGGGAAATAGAAGTTGTAAACTTCATAAAGATGAAAAATTTATTGCATTAGGTTATGATTTAGTAAATGGGAGAGTTAAGAAGTATAGTTATGGATGAAACTAATTACAAATATATGGGTAGAAATTCAATTGTTATATTATCTAGGATATTAGATGAAATTGATATTATGACTTCTGTACATGAAGTTTATGCTAAAGTTTATCAACTTATTTTGATCATAACAATGTTAGAAGTTTCATAGTTGAAGTTAGTAAGATTTCTCAAAGTATTGAAATTACTCAAAATAAGGTTGATGAAGGTTTAATGATGGATGACGTAGTTGAAAAAAGTTATCGGATGATATAAATAAAGGTTTACAGAAAAAGAAAACATAATAGAGCTAATGAAAGGTAATGATAAAAAGAAATTAATTACAATAATAATAATAATATATATTCTTAAAAAAAATAGGTTTTATAATTGGAATATTATTGGTCATTTCAAGAAGGAAATAAATTTTTAATTAATTATTTTTAGTGGTTTTATAAAGTTTTTATATTGAATGTAATGTATATTATTTAACTATTTTTTTAAAAATAAATCAAATACTTTATTATTAGTTTCATCAGTATATTTATAACCTAATTTATCTAAGAATTGTTGAAATTTTAAATCTTCACCTTCTGGAACTGTTATACCAGTTAAAACTTTACCAATATCATCACCTTGATTACGATAATGAAATAAAGTTAAATTCCATTCAGTTTTTAATAATTCTAAGAATTTATCTAAAGCACCTGGACGTTCAGGGAATTCAAAATGAATAATTCTTTCACGTAAACTATTTTTACCACCAACTAAATAACGACCATGAGATTTAGCCATTTCATTTTTTGATAAATCATGACCTATAAAACCTTCTTTTGACATTAAATTTAAAATTTGTTTTAATTCTTTTTCACGATCAGTAACTGCAAATGAAGTATAAACTTCAACATTTTTTGAATTTTCATCAGAATCACCAATACGACAAGAAAATTCAGTTACAGTTCTTGGATGAATAATATTTTGTAATTTTCTAAAAGTACCTGGTATATTAGGAATTTGAACACAAAGGAATAATTCTTTACCTTCACCTAAAACTGCACGTTCAGAAACAAATCTTAAACGATCAAAATTCATATTTGCACCAGATAAAACAGGTACATAAGTTTTAGTTGAATGATCAATTTCAGGATGTAATTGAATATAACGTTTCATACCTGCAACAGTCATTGCACCAGATGGTTCCATTATTGATCTTGTATCTTCGAAAACATCTTTAATTGCAGCACTAATTTCATCAGTTGAAACATGAATAATATCATCAATACCATATTTTTTACAAACTCTAAAAGTTTCTTTACCAACTAATTTAACAGCTGTACCATCAGCAAATAAACCTACATTATTTAATTGAATTCTATTATTATATTTTAAAGATTGATACATTGCATCAGCATCAAAAGTTTCAACACCAATAATTTTAACATGTGGAGCTAATCTTTTTAAATATGATGTAATACCAGCTATAATACCACCACCACCGATTGCAACGAAAACAGCTGATAATTTATTTGATTTAATTTGACGTAATAATTCTAAAGCAATTGTACCTTGACCTGCAATAACTAAAGGATGATCGAAAGGTGGTATATTTGTATAACCATGTTCAATTGTTAAACGATTACATTCAGCTTTTGCAGAATCAAAATCATCACCAAATAAAACTACTTGAGCTCCCATTCTTGAAACATTTTGAAATTTAATTGATGGTGTACCAGTTGGCATTACAATTGTTGCATTTATATTTAATTTTTGAGCTGAATAAGCAACACCTTGAGCATGATTACCAGCTGAGCAAGCAATGACACCTTTTGAACTTAAATCATTTGATAAATTTGCAATCATATTATAAGCACCTCTTAATTTAAATGAGAAAACAGGTAATAAATCTTCACGTTTTAAATAAACATTTGATTGAGTTTTATTTGATAATAAAGGTGCAAAATTTGCAGGAGTTTCATCAATTACATCATAAACTCTTGAAGTTAAAATTAATTTAAAATAATCAGGTGTACCATCATCTAATAAATCTGAAGATTTTAAAGATGGGAAAGTTTCAAGGAAATAATTTTTATTATCTTCAGCTGAATTTAAATTTTCATCAATAATTGGTTTACCAGAATTAATTGAGATTACATCAGTTAATGATCTTTTAAAATTTTTTGAAATTAAGTGTGGATGTAAATGTACATTTGGTGTTAATTTGCAACGTTTCAGTAGCAGTATTGATGCCATATTTGATATCATTTGTGCATAGAATTATACATATAATTATACATACACATTCAAAAGAAGAAAAACCAATCAATAAGAGTCATCACTAACTATTATTACCATTTCCATGTATACTGCATACTCACTCTATTGAAAGCTAAAATTTGAAGATTGAAATTTCCAACGGCCCGTTTTTGGCTTTTGCTTCGGTTGGCTTTCTCCGGCGCAAGAGGCGGGCAGGTGTGGCGAGGGCGCGGGCCACGTGACCGGAGAGTGGCGTGATCAGGTTGTGGCGCAGCAGCGTCACTGCTTTCTGCTTTCTGCTTTCTGTGAGGGCTTTGAGTGAGTGCTGAGTGCTGAGTTGAAGAGCCAATCACTTACACGTTGCACGCTCGGAGTATGAATGCTGCTGCTGCTTTCCGACTGGTGTATGGCATGGTTAGCTGGCTATGGCATGTACAGACATAACTGTAGATGCAGATGTAGATGTAGATGTAGATGCAGATGCAGATGTAGACACGATAGACACCATCACCCCCCCACACATGTCCGAATACCCTGTCTATCCGATTGGGTCGGTCATGCTGGGATCCGTGATCCGTGCACCGCTGATGTGCACAATACAAACCCCGTTCCTTTTCACTTTTCACTACGCATTTTTATCTTGCTCATGATGATTGATGATACACACAGATCTATTTCTATTTGCTATTCCTGTTTCCTATTCCTATTTAATCTTAATACATCCCCCTTTTTTCTCTTGCTTCGAAAGGTCTTTCATTTCCTTAATTGTTTGTTCTTCTATTCTATATTTATCTTAGCATTTATCTTAATATTTATCTTAATAACTATCTTAATAACTAACTAACACACATCTCATAATGAAGATTATCTCTGAAGAAGAAAAAGTTGCTCACAATACAACTGTTTTACATGGTGGTATAAAAGGTTTCGTACTTGGTACTTGTATTTCATTAGGTATTTTCGGTCTTGCACCACGTCATTATCCAAGAATTTTTAAATTACCTTGGTCAATTAGAACTGCAATTTTTGTTATACCACCTGCATTTGCCGCATCTGTTAATGCAGAATTATGTTCAAGTGAATTTGATTATGATATGTATTCTTCTGAAGCTTCTCAAAAACGTTTATTAGCTGAACATCGTCGTTGGAATTCACTTTCATTTACTGAAAAATTCGTTGAAACAATTTCAGCTAAAAAATATTTAATTATTACTGGTTTATGGGCTGCTTCAATGTGGGGTTCTTGGGTTTATGTTAATAAAGATCCTTTATTAACAAAAACTCAAAAATTCGTTACTGCTAGAATGTACGCTCAATTCTTAACTGTTGGTTTATTATTAGGTTCAATTGGTTTAAGTATGTATGAAGAAAAATTAAATAAAGAAAAAGGTACTAAAATTCAATTTGATGCAAATGATGAAGCTTTAGAAGAAGTTATTTCTCAAAAAAATTAATCTAATTCTCATGCATACATATATATACATACATACATTTAATGAACTAACTTTTTTTTATAGATATTTTGTACTTTTCCCATATATATATCCTACTATATATATTCTCATTTCTATCCTTCTTTTGTTTAATCTTATTCTATATCATATTATTAGTATACTTTAAAAAAATAAAATATTATCTACTAATATAATTAACTAATGTAACTACATTTTTGAAATTAATAATAATTTTAAATAATAATGTCGATTGTAATATAAATAATAATAATAGTAATAATAATGAAAGAAAAAAAAATTATTTTTAAACAATAACGTAATAACCAAGTGCAATTATAGTTATACCAACAATAACAGTAATAATAGATGCACCTGCTGTATCACCTTTATCTAAATCTAGCATTTTAACAGTTGCAACAGTTGTACTATTACCAAATGTAACATCACCTGTACTTGAACCACCATCACGACTAGTATATGGTGCAGGCCTATCAATTGCAACTAAACTTTGTAAAACTTCTAATGCACTCATTTGTTCACCTAATCCATAATATCCATCCCAACCATAATTATTTGGATTTAAGCCTGAATATGACCAATTCATACCACATGTATGACCATCTGTACCACCAACACATGATAATCCAACTGCCTTTGCAGTTGTTTTTAAATGTGCATAAACAGTATCATAAGTATCAGGAACTAAAATTGCAGTTAATTGTAAAAATCTAGCAAGATATGCTCTAAACGATCTTTGATCTGTTTGACATGTATGAACTGGCATACAAGTTGCTTCATACATAACACCATAATTATCAAAAAAAACTGATGAACTTTTAAGAAATCCCCAAGTTCTATTATACCAAACTTCTTCACCAGTATAATTATACATATAAGCACAACCTGAAATCATTAAAGCTAAATTATAAGTCCATAAATATGATGTTCTTTGGGTACAACTATTATTAACAATATCAGCACCATCATATGCATACCATAAAGTTTCATCAACAAAATCAACATCAACTAACCAATCATAAACTCTTTCACACCAATCTAAATAATATGAATCATTACCAGTATATCTTAATAATCTAGCACCTAAATGAAATAATCCAGCATTTGAAACTGTATTTTTATAATCATAACCATTATTCCAAGTAAAAATTTGCCAACGTAAACCACCACCACAATTATCATCATCCCATCTATTTTTCATTGTATTAAAAGTTGCTTGAGCTAATTCTAAATAACTTGGATAATTACCACCAGCTTCAGTAAAATTTCTTTCAGCTGCTTGAATTGCTGAAATTCCCCAAAAAACTTGATCATCATTACCTTCAGTTGTTGTTTGATTTAATGGCATAAAATTACTATCATCACCCTTTTGATACATCATTGATTGAATAATTACTGCATCATATGTACTATTTTCAAAAAAATATCCATAATCAATTAATGAACCAAATGCTCCACCTGCTTCCCACCAATAATATGGATGTGTAAACATACCAATAGTTCCACCATAATCTTGACCCCAGTAATAATCCATTAAACCAGTTGCTAATAATTGACATGCTGCATATATTGAATCATATGAATCTAAATCTAAATCAACAGCTTGAACAACATTACTTATAGAAATCAATCCAATAATACTCAGTAATATTTTCTGAGCACTCTTCATTGTTTTTTTGCTTGTACTTCGTTCGTTAACTTATATATATATTACAATACCCCCCTGTAAGGAAAGACAAATCATTACAATTAAATACAACACGAAATCAAAAACCTTTTTTCTTTTTCCAGTTACGTGCGCAAATTGAGAAAAAAATGAAAAAAATGAAATATTGTATGTCCGGATGAAGAAAGCAGATGTTACCTAATAAGGAAATACGAAATGTATTAAATATTAAAATATATTAAAAGATAAAATTACAAAATTTAAGTTATTCAAATCGATACATCCCACTATGACCATTTGTTAAACCAACAATCTCTTCAGATTCCGATATACCTGTAATATTATCATTTAATAAAAGAAAATCACTTGTATTTGTAGTTGCTGGAGTTTTCGTTATAATTTTAGAAGATTTACCATTTAAATCTATTATTGAATTTGAATCATTATTACTATTGTTATTGTTATTATTATTATCACTATTATTATTGTTATTATTATTATTACTGGGTTTATCATTAATATCATTCACATTTCTATTTAATCGTGAATTAATCTCATCTAAACTTTCAGAATTTCCTAAATGTACATTAACACCAACACCAACATTATCATCATCCACATCATCATCATTTATATCCATGCCCAATGATTCAACATCTAATGGTATAGTATTAGTAATTGACATGTGATTTGTTTCCTTATCTTTATCTTTATCTTTATCTTTACCTTTATCTTTAATCTCATTTTTATTCTGATTTTGATTTTGATTATTAATATTTTCTTCAACATGATTTTCATCATTTATACCTGATGTATTTTCAATTTTAACAGATATATTATTAATATCATTATTATTAATATTTGATTTTATCATATGAGATTTTTTTAATGTTATACTTTCACTTGCACTACCTTTATAATCAGGATTTGTCATATGCATAGAAACTCCAGCATATTCTTGTTCATAAAGTTGAGATACATATGGATCATATTTTACAGATTTATTCTGTTCATCATCATTATCATTATTATTATTATCGCTGTTGTTATTATCGCTGTTATTATTATCATTATTATCTTGCTCTTCATGTATTCCATTTCCACGTATTACAGTCATTGATTCATCCATTGGATATTCGAATATTTCTGTTGTGGTATCTATTGAATGCGTTGAATTTAAATTTGACTTTGAAATTAAATTATTATTTCTTATATTGTTTTTCATATTTAAACTATTACTATTATCTTCTTCTAGATTGTTGTTTGCGGGTATTAATAAATCTTGAGATTGATTTATATTGGATATAATATTTGCATTATTTTCATTTTCAATTATAACTTTCTTCTTTTTCTTCTTTTGTCTAATTTCACCCCTTTCTTGCTTCAAAGCTTGTTGTTGTCTATATTTAGCTAAATAAATTTTTAAAACTTCAGCATAATTTTCAAATCCTAATGTATGAAGTGAATATAGTACATCTTCACCATTGATAGTTTTCCTCTTTTCCATTAAACATCTATCACTGGCTTCTGATGTAACAAATGATATAAATTCAGATACACATTCTTGCATACATTCCTTTGCATCTTTACTCACTTTAGCTGTTGTGGGTAGAGTATTCTTCATTAATCGTGCAACGTTAGCAATGGGGAGCCAGCGATCCTGTTCCCGTAGTTCGAACTCGTGTGCTGTCATGGCTGATGGGTGGTGTTGTGATATACCTTGTGTCCTGTATCCACCCATCCATCCACCCATCCATCCATTCATCCATTCGTCATCCTGTAATAAGCAACAGCCAACAGCCAACTGCTTCTGACTAATGCAGAGCTTCCTGTTTGCTGTTTCTCCTGGCAGGCGCGGTATTAACTGTTGACTGTTGGCTGTTGACGATATTAACACGACACAAGCCAACATGAATACAGCAATAAAGTACAGCAATGCAATGCATGGCATGAATACAGCAACTACAGCAGTTGAATACCCCACAATGTCTCTCGTCGGCAATGCTGCTGTCTTGGTGGCCGGGCAGATGGTGTCCAAGGTATTCACATTCTCTCTTAACCAACTCCTTCTCTCATACACTTCCCCCAGTGCATTAGGAATAGCACAACTCGTAGAATTCGTACTAGATTACACATTATTCCTCTCAAGAGAAGCAATAAGGTTAACAATTGCAAAATTACCAAAATCATTAGAATCAACAAGATCTCAATGGATAATTAATTATTCTTATTCATCTTTTATCATTTATTTATTCTTTGGATTACCTATAATATATTGGAAAATTATAATTTATTATAATAATTTAAATGATTTATTAAATTTAATTTATCCATTGAAAATTTATCATATTGTTTTAATAATTTTAATTTGTGTTATTTTAGAATTATTAGCAGAACCTTATTATAATTTAAATCAATTTATTAAATTAGATTTTAAAACTAGAACTAAAATTGAAAGTTGGTCCAATTTTATTAAATGTATAATTCAATTCTTATCAATTATTTTAATTGCACCAAAACTTGGTATGTCAAAAACAAATATTAATTCTTATGTATTTGGTTATTTAATGGGACAATTATCATATTCTTTATCGATTTATTTACTTTATTGGAAATCATTCTCTTTCAATATATTGATTCCATCAAAAATTATATCTAATAATAATAATAATAATAATAAAAACGATAAAGATAATAAAATTTTAAATTCAAATTGGTTTGAAAAAAATTCATTTTCATATTTTAAATCAATTTTTATTCAACAAATTTTTAAAAATTTTTTAACTGTTGGTGATAAATTTGTAATTACTTCTTTATTAAATATTCAAATTCAAGGTTATTATTCATTTATTTCAAATTATGGTTCTTTAATTGCTAGAATTTTATTTGCACCAATGGAAGAATCTACAAGAATTTCAATTGGACTTTTATTCAAAGATGAAAAAAATTTAAAAAATGATTTTATTAAATTTTCACAATATATTTCAAATGTTTTAAAAATATATATTTATATTTTAACTTTATTAATTATATTTGCTCCATTAAATACAAAATTTTTACTTAATTTAATATTTAAAAATTTTAATTCAAATGATTTAATTTTAGCATTTAAATTATATTGGATTTATATTATTTTATTAGCTTCAAATGGAATTTTAGAAGCTTTATTTCAATCATTATTCAATTCAAATGAAATTGTTAATAAATATTCTTTTTTTATGCTTATAAATTCAATTATATTCTTATCATCACTTATTTTATTAATTTCTAAATTTAATCAAGGATTAAATGGTTTATTATATGCAAATATGATAAATATGATAATGAGAATTATTTATTGTTATTTTTCAATTAAAAGTTACATATTATCGAAATCAAAATTAACAGGTTTAAAATTTGATTATTTAAATTTTAATTCAATAGTTAAAAATTTTAATCTTTTCTTATCTTCAAGTTTTATATTAATGTTATCTCAGTATATTTATTTTCAAGGTGATGTTAAAACTTGGAATCAATTTGCTTTATCTGCATTATGTGGATTGTTTCTTTTATCTATAATTATCGTGAAAGAAATAATCCCAAAACTGAAAAGAAAATATAATTAGTATTAATATATAAGTTATAATTTATCTGTATCACATTTATAATAATTCCCCCATTTGTACAATATAAATACATGTTCGATATTCTTAATTTTTCACTGTGTGCGAGATCTTAAGTTAGGGAAAAATCGGAAAAATGAAATCATCACTTAATGTATATGATAGTACTACGTAAAATGCTTTCATCACAAGATGAAAAAACAAAGAACTTAATATACATATATATGTCAAAGAAGGTTACAAATGTTTAAGAACTTAAGAAGATATTATTCCTCAACGTTCCGTTCAGGACAACCTATTTTTGAAACACGTCCACATCTTGTAAAAGCTGGTGATTTAACACCTGGTATATCAGCAAAAGAATATTATCAACGTCGTTTAAAACTTGCTGAAAAATTACCAAAAGGTTCAATAGCAATTTTACCTGGTTCATCAGTTAAATTTGCATCTGGATCAGTTTTTTATCAATTTCAACAAAATACAGATCTTTATTATTTAACTGGTTGGAATGAACCTGATTCTGTTGCAATAATTGAAAGACCAAAAAATTCAGATGATCCAATTGATCATATATTTCATATGGCAGTACCTGATTCAGATCCTTCCGTTGAACAATGGGAAGGTGAAAGAACAGGTGTAAAAGGTGTACAAGAAATTTTTAATGCAGATATTTCTGTTAGTATTCAACAATTTCCATCACATTTAGATAAAATTTTAAGAAATTATACTGATATTTATTATGATATTGGTGGTGCAAGTAGTGCAAGTGGTAAATCAACTAATTTTTTTGAAAAAATGTTCCCTTCAATAATTTCAAATGATAGTAGTAGTAATAATAAATTAACAAATAGAGCAAATATTGAAGAAATTTTACGTAAACATTCAAATCAAGGATTTTCAATTAAACCATTAGCATCAATAATTACAAATTTAAGAGTTATAAAATCAAATTCTGAATTAAAATTAATGAGATTAGCTGGTAAAATTTCAGGTCATGCTTATAATGAAGCTTATGCAAAAAAATTTAAATCAGAAAAAGGTTTACATTCTTTCCTTGAATATAGATTTATAAGTGGAGGTTGTGATAAATCTGCTTATTTCCCAGTTGTTGCAGGTGGTTCTCATGCACTTTGTATTCATTATGTTAGAAATGATGATCTTTTCAAAGATGGTGATATGGTACTTGTTGATGCAGCTGGTAATTTAGGTGGTTATTGCGCTGATATATCACGTACTTGGCCAGTTAATGGTGAATTTTCACCAGCTCAAACAGAATTATATGAAGCTTTATTAAGTGTTCAAAGAAGAATAATTCGTGAATGTCAAGTTAATAAAGGAAATTCATTAAATGATTTACATAATTTAAGTGTTGATTTATTAACTTTAGAATTAAGAAATATTGGTTTTAATGATTTACAAAGTTGGGAAGTATCAAAATATTTATATCCTCATTATATTGGCCATAATCTTGGATTAGATGTTCATGATTGTCCATTATATTCACGTTCTGCACAATTACGTAAAGGTCAAGTTGTTACTGTTGAACCTGGTGTTTATGTTCCTAATGATGAACGTTGGCCATCTGAATTTCGTGGTATGGGCATACGTATCGAAGATGATGTTGCTGTTGGAGATGATGTTCATGTAGTTTTAACAGCTGAAGCTGCTAAAGAAATTGTTGATATTGAAAATATTGCTAGAAATGGTGTAACTACTAAATTACTTGAAGAAGTAACTGATATTTATAGCTTGTAATTAGAAATTAAACAAACCAACAAAACAAAAAAAAAATAACTTTATACAACGGATTATATATAAATAAAACATTTTAAATTAAAATTATATATTATCATTGTTATTCTCTTCATCATTATTTATAATATTATTCAATTTAAGTGTTTGAATACGTAATAATTCTTCTTCAACATTTTGGTGAATCTTAGTAATAAAGTCTTGTTGATAACTATTCAAACTTTTTGATTTAAGCTCAATTATTTCTGTCTCAATGTCATATACTAATGGAAGTTCCAAAATTGAAATCGATTTAATTAGAAAATCACTTATCAATTTTTTATCAATAGAAAAAAAATCTGATAATTGACTTAATGTAATACGATTAACAAATGATAAGTACGTTAATATAGATTTTTGAAATAATAATGATTGTGTTTTCTTTAAACATTCATCCAATTGTGGACACCATAATATTTCATTATTTAATTGAATCAAATTATTATTTACATCTGGAAAATTAATTGATTCAAAATTATCCTTAAAATTTTTAATTAATTGATCTTCATAAAATAAATCTATTAACACAGGATTCTCCCATATTTTAGAACGTTCTTTGTTATTTTGAGTTAATATTATAGATATAATAACTACTCTGATGATTGATTTTCCATTAATTACTGTATTATCAAGAGCTTTTAAACTATCAATTGAATTTCCTTTAACTTTATTATTATATTTCTCAGTTGTTGTTAATTCTTGAAATGATTTAACAACATCTTCATAATCACATGATAAAAACATTGCAAATAAAATCCACCATTTTATTTCCCAATAAGATTTTGATTCAATTTCAGATAATTTTAATGAATTATTTTCTGAATTATTCATATTATCAATTGAAATATCTGATTTTTGTAATGACCTATCATAATCAACACTTTGTAAAATTAAAGTACATTTATCAATTCCATATTGCCATTGATTTGTTATCATTGAATCCCCCCATTTATGTGCTAATAAATCTCGTAAATGCCTTACCTTAAAATCTTCATGTAAAATTAATAAATCAGGGTCAATTGAATATAATGAACCAAGTATATCTGCTTGAATAAATTGTAATTTTCCAGTTATAACCCATAATGCAATATCTCTTAAACTAATTATTTCACAAACATCATTATATATATTCAATTTATCTTCAATATTTGTTATATCTTTAACATTATAAAATTCCTTTGTTAATTTATCATAATAATAAACAATAAATTCTTGAGAAATTTCTGTAATATTTGAAAGTCCGTAAAGTTTTAATAAATATTTCAAATTTTGTTGATATTTTTCAGTTAATTCATTAATTTCAACTTGTGTTAATTTATTTACACTCAAATTAATAGTTTGTAATAGATATGATAATAGATTCGAAACTATTGGACTTAAGATATATGGTGAAGATGGTTTAGAAAGAATTTGTTGTAGAATTTGGTATGTGGAATCTACAGTTTCAGAATCTTCCCCTGCAGTGGAAATTAAATGCTGGCTTCGTTCCAGTATAAGAGGAGTTATTACAACCATTTGAAATAAACTAAATATGTTAGATTGTCTTATTATCTATTATATAACTTATTTCAGGAAATATTAAATTATAGAGAGGTTCAAAATATGGCAGATTCAACAATTCATGTAATCAAATTGAAGGGAAAGAGTTTAACCAGCCACAATATAAATAAATTATCTACACTAGTCACGTGCGTGGCTGAGTTGTTTTTCAACTAAATTTTTTTTTCTCTTTCTTTCTCACATGAATTTTAAATTTTTCATTTCTGTATTTCTGGATTTGCTTTTCCTTCCTTTTGGTTTCATTTTACTATTTTGATATAATCTTCTATTCTTTTTGTTCAGCAAACTTTATATGGCATATTTTTATGAGTTTAAATAATAGAATATTACAGATTCGACAGTTTTCAAATAGGAGATTTTTGTTAGGTCAAAAAACCAAAGCTAAAATCAATATTGCATTAACTAAACAAAGTATACCACTTGATAAGAAACATTATGAAGCTGTTCAAATAAAGAAAAGAAAAGATTTTAATAATACACCTGTGAAAAATGATTCAGCACAAAAATTATTAACAAATTTATTAGGTAGAGAATTTAAAGATGATGAAATTATTGGACCAAATACTCCTTTAACTACAAAAGAATTAGATATAATTTTTAAGCAAAGTAATATCAGATTAACATATAAAGTTTTAGGTACTTCTGGTAGACAAATTCAAGATTCTTTAACTGTTGATGAAGATGTTAAAAAATTATTATCTAGAAATGATCTCTTCCGTGCTAAAGAACTTGCAAGATTAGCACGTTATCAAGGTTTATTTGCATATGGTACAATTTTACAATATCTTTTAAATCGTGGTCAAATTAATGATGCATTTGAAATTTTTATGAATTTGAAAAGAAGAGGATATAGTTTAAAAGGTAGACTTTATAATATTTTAATATCTGGATATGCAGATTCAATTAGTAAAAGGAATAATCATGGTAATATTGCAGATATATCACATAATAAAATTGAACAATTGTATAGAGCATTTCAAAAAGATCATAAAGAATATAATTCTGAACTTTCAATTATTCATGTTAATTCATTATTAAAAGTTTTTAGGAAAAGTAAAAGATTAGATTTAGCATTACATTTATATGATTCTTTAAAAGAAGTTAGAACTGGTAAATTAAGAATAAAACCAGATATCAGAACATATACAGAAATTTTAAGAATATTATCAAATGCAAAACCAAATGAATTAGAATTTGAAGATATTGTAAATAGAGCAGAAACAATTTTTTTTAATGCTCAACATAATATTCATATAAAAATTGATCCATTTTTAGTTAGGGCATATGTTAGTTTATATGCTTATTGTGATGATTTAAAATTACGTGCACGTGCAATAATAATTTTAAGAGAATGGTTTAGAATCTCATCAATTGAAGAAATTAAACAAGAAATAAATATTGAAACTTTTGATAAAAGATGGTGGGATAATGTATTAAATAAAAATGGTACTAAAGTTATTAATAATACTAACAAATTACGTTTATTATCAAATTCAGAAATTAATCAAGATAAAAGAAAAAGATTTGATCCAGATGATGCTGTAGTTAGAATGTATAAAGAGTTATGTGGTTTGTTTAAAATACAATGTACTTATAAAGAAAAGGGGGAAGACGTTTCATAAATTGTATTCGATATTTGAGTTATGGGTATTGTTTAAAAAAAAACTTTATAGATCCTGTATATATAATTAATGTATTTAAGTAAATCTAATAATTCCTAATTAGACTACTAGAATTCCATTGATAATGCTAACAATTTATCATCATCATATAATTGCTCATTAGTTTTAACTTTTCTAATAATATACCAAGCACCGATTGCCATTAAACCACCGAATCTGAAAACCCAACTTAAAGAAGTATCATATGA
The DNA here is from genome assembly GCA_030574395.1 of Pichia californica. Lineage (NCBI taxonomy): Eukaryota > Fungi > Ascomycota > Pichiomycetes > Pichiales > Pichiaceae > Pichia > Pichia californica. The sequence goes on from JAJMEW010000008.1 coordinate 32,768, forward strand.
ATTATCATCATGTGATTTATGTAAAAGTGTAAACAAAATAGATGATGCAAAAGATGAAAGCATTTGAGGAGCAGATACAAATACATTATGAAGTGATAATAAGATACCAGAATCATATTCAATATTATCATAATAATCAATTAAGACTTTCTTGCAATAAATACTATTTTCACTGTCAATATCAGGAGCATCATATTCAGTAATTGAAGAACCTTCTGTTTGTTGTCTAAAATAGATTTGAATTGCAATTATATCTTTAATTCTACTAATTTCTTCACTTATTAAAGTAAATGGAATCCAAACTGCACATCCCCAAGGTATTCCAGTAAATGCAAATAATACAATTGCTTGTTTATAATTAGAAATGAAAAAAGTGAATAAAGTGCATATGGTAAAAGTTATATGAGAATAAATCCATAATGATCTTAAATTAAACTTTTCATGTATAACTAATTTTCTTTTGGATAAATTATCTAAAATTGAAGGTAGTATTGTAACAAAAATTAATGTAACTATTGAATTAGATAACAATGCATAAGTTCCTACTCTTGTACTTTGATCTAATAAATCACGCTTTAATTCTGGTGGTATCAAAGATGGATTTGGGTAACCTTTATTATAAAGATAAAGTTCACCAACATATGATGTAGTATAAAAAAGAAGTGGGAAATAACCTATCCATGCAAATAATTGAGCATAACAAACAGTTTTAACTTGAATTGGTATTGAACTAAAAGAATAAAAAATTTCTTTAAAAAAGTTTTTTAATTGAATCCAAACTGATGATTTAGTTGGATCTATACCTAAATCTTTAAATTTATCATTTTGTAATTGTCTTTGTGTAATTAATGTTAAATCTGTCTGTGGATTTCTTTCTTTTATATAATATAAACAAAACATTGTAATTGATACCATAATTAATACTACCAAAATACTTAAAATTTTAAATTGATTATCACCAAGAAAAGGAAATAAATTTGTTAATTTTAAAGTACCAATCCAAAATCCAATTAAGTTAAAAATTCCAATCATTCTAGCTGCCCATGCATTAGCTATTTGTTGTTGATCTGTAGGTACAACATCAACAATTAATGCACGACTTGAAGCTTGAATAATTGCAATTGAAAAATCAAGGATATAAATACCTAAACAAGCAAATATAATAATTAAAAGTTTAATGGTTTTATCATCATTTGTAAAAGGTGAAATTAAGAAATTAATTATTTCAGAAGAATGAGATAATGCTAATAAAGATAATGATGTTGATAAACAACCAATAAAAATAAATATTCTTCTTTTACCAAAAGATAACATACATTTATCACTTAACATACCAACAATTGGTTGTCCAATTGTACCAGATAAAGGGCCTGCTAACCATACCAATGACAATACACGTTTTGATATACCTAGAGATAATAAAAATGGAGTTGCTTCTGAAAACTCGGTTGACCATGCCAATTGTAGAGCACCAACGATAAGAGTTAAGATAATTATGTAAAATGTAGAACGTTGAGGATTGTATAAATGTTGATGTTCATTGCTATCCGATGTTGGTAAAGGCATTGTCAATTACCTTTTGTTAATTGTTTTTAAAGAATAATGTAAATTAGAACATGTAAATAAAGTAAATAAATGGTCATCCTATCCTTACTCCTAATAATGAAGCCATTATTAATATACATTAACATGTATTGATGTGATAACTAAAGTGGCAAATACATATGTGGCTGGTGTGTCACGTGACTCACGATGAATTTTTTGTTATTTCGAAAATAACAGAAAACGTAACGCGTTTTTTAGCGTGTTTGTTGAAGTGAAAGATTGCTTATTGAGCTTTATTATACTCATTAATCACTCTTTTTCTAAGTATCAACTAGTACATTACTATAGATATATATATTATCCTAATAGAGTATGGTTAAGAGAAGAAGAGAAGAAGAAACGGAGGAATACAAGAATGAAATTTGCTGCTATGCGAATGATAGAGAAAACACCGAATCGATTTTTTCATCACAAGATTCTAGATGTACTGATTCAAACACATCATTTACAACAGACTTATGTATTATGAAAGATAGTAATAATTCAATTAAACGTATTCAACATCAAAAGATCACTACAGAAATACATCAAACAACAGTGTCTATGATGATGGAAGCTTCAAAAGAATTGTGGAAACATCACCACCAATATCAGCAAGTGGCATTAATAGATGAGTCGTCTTACAATAATGATAATGATAATAATAATAATAGTAATAACATGGAACCACCAATCCCCAAGGAATACCAACACCACCAACGACCTTACTGGTAGACTGGTATCTGGAACGCAGCTTACGTCATCCTGAGAGAAACTTCCCAATTGGGAAAGAAAAGTGAGAAAACCAAAAACCCCCAAAAGGCGAGAAACGAGAGAGAAAGAGAGAGGGAAAGAGAGAGAACAGGGGGAGGAGAAGAGGGAGGCGGGTGTTAACAGTTAATACGTACATGATGAACTTTGATTTACAATTTGCCTCTGCTAACCAAGGAAACCTTGTAAGTTCCATTGAAGCCACCCTTTAGTTTAAACACCTTGTCTGTCATGACGACTTTTGAGAAACTGGTTGATGGTGCAACAAAGATTAAATTGGCTCCTCCAAAGCCAAAATATATTGAACCAATCTTATTAGCAACAACAGAAGGAGAGAGATCTGATGATTTTAGAACAATAATGAGAGCTTTAAACAAAAGATTACAAGATTCAGCATGGACAATTGTTTATAAATCATTAATTGTTATTCATATAATGATTAGAGAAGGTGATGAAAATGTTTGTATAAAATATTTATCAAATCATCAATCAATTTTAGATGTTCGTATAGGTAAATCTGGTAAATTTATTTCTAATGGAGGTGATTTAAATCAATTATATTCATATGCTCATTATTTAACAGTTAGAAGTAAAGAATATGCAAATACTAGTCATGATTTTATTAGAGAAACTAAAAAACCTTTTGGATCATGGAATTCAAGTGATAAATCTTCAATTCTGAGAGAATTAACAGTTGAGAAAGGTTTATTAAGAGAAACAGAATCTGTTCAAAATCAAATAGATGCATTGGTTAGATGTAAATTTAGAGAAGCTGAAGTTAATAATGATTTAGTTGTTTTAAGTTTTAGAATGTTAACAACAGATTTAATATCATTATATCAATGTTTAAATGAAGGTGTTTTAAATTTATTGGAACATTTTTTTGATTTAAGTAAATCTGATGCTGAAAGAGCTTTTGATATTTATCAACATTTTACAAAGGAAACAAAAAAAGTAATTGATTTTTTAAGAGTTGCAAAACATTTAGAGAATATAACTAAATTAAGAGTACCAACAATTAAACATGCACAAACAAGTTTAACTAATTCATTAAGAGAATATTTAGATGATCCAGATTTTGAAATAAATAGAAGACAATATCTTGCAGAAAAGGAATTTACTAAATCAAAAAATAATTTAACTGATAGTAAAGAAGGTAAAAGAACTACAAGTTCAGATACTGTTAAACAAATTAACAAATCAACAGAAATTTCTCAGGATGTACAAAATCCATATAATCAACAACTTCAATTTCAACAAGAACAGCAACAATTGGCATTAAAACAACAAGAACAAGCTCAATTACAAGCTCAAGCTATTGTACAACAACAGCAAGCACAATTACAAGCACAACAACAAGCACAACAACAAGCACAACAGCAAGCGATATTACAAGCACAAGCTACAGCAAATGCTCAAGCGCAAGCACAAGCGCAAGCACAATTACATGCATTACAAGCACAAGCTACAGCTCAACAACAAATGACCACTGGATTTAATCCATTTACTAATATGAATTCATTTAGTATACAACCATCACAAGTTCCATTACCTCAAGCAATAAATACGCAAACATATATTCAAAATCCAATGGCACAAATGAATTTAGCTAGTACTGTACCAATGAATTTAGCAACTCCAACTGAACAAATACATAATGCATTTTCATCAGATTCATCAATTATTCAACCACGTGTACTTTCAAATAATTTTACTGGAAATGGATTTGGGGGTTATGGAAATGGGAATGTAAATGGGAATGGATTTAATAATAGTCCAGTTAAATCATCGACATCACCACAATCTAGTAGAAGTATTAACAATAATCCATTTGATAGTAGTAGATTTAGTTCAACTTCAACTACAACACCATTAACAACACAATTTGAAAAGGAAGCACAAATAAAATCTCAATTAAATTTTCAAAATACAGGTAGTATTAAACCTGTTTTAACAGGTACAAATCCATTTAAAATTGAAACTAATATTGGTAATATACATAATAATAGTAATAATATATTATCAACAGTTAATGAAATTAAACCACAAGCAACTGCAGGTGGATTAGAGAAATTACCAACTATACCTGTTTTTCCAGAGACTAAAAGGGATTTATATCAACAACAACTTCAACAACAAGCTGGTATTCAACTTGGAAATGAAGTTTTACAACAACAAATTACATCTAATCCATTTTCACAACAAGCAACTGGTATAATTCAACAAGCACAAGGATCGATACAACCTAATGAATTTAATTTTGTTGGGCAACCAACGGGACAAAATGGATTATATCAGCAACAATTAATGCAGCAGCAAATGCAGCAGCAAATGCAACAACAGCAAATGCAACAACAGCAAATGCAACAACAACAAATTCAACAACAACAAATTCAGCAACAGCAACAACCTGTTATTTATAGTAATGTTTACAATGGACCTAATTTGTTAGGTTAAACGAAACAAAGCATAAATTTATTATTTTTATTATATTATACACATATATAACTGTTTTCATTTTTAAAATATTGTTTTTTATTATATTATTATCGTTTTTTATTTAGTTTAATTATTATCATTAAAATAAGTTATTATAAATAGTATATGAAAGTATATATAAAAATAGTATATAAAAGAGAAGTGAAATGAAAGATATTATTGAATGTGGTTTTAAAAAAATGTATGTCATTAATTAATTTAAAATGAATTAGTAAAGTTTAAAAAATTTTTAGCTTTTTATAATTCACTTGATGGGATAAAATTTCTAGCTCTACCTTTACCCTTTTCAGCATAATCTGATAACATTTTATCATGTGAATCTGATTTTTGATAAAAATCAGTTTTATAGTTATGTTGTCTCTTTGCTTCCATTTCTTCTTGAATTAAATGATTATTAATTGCATTTGCAAATGATGGTCTACAAAAAGTTGTTGTTAAACCTAATGGAATTGCAACTAAGAGAACACCAGCTGTGAATTTAAGTGGAGAGATTGCAGACATTGTTGTATATGTATAAGAGTGTATTTAATAGATTGGATTGCTTTGTTAAGTGATTAACTGATGTAGAAAGAAGGAATATAAATGTGATGAAGCAATAAAGTGAGCTGAAAACTACAGTAATAGATAGGGTACATATGGAAGTATTTATACTTGGATGAGTAATCTAGTATTGTACAGCACAGCACAATCAGTTAAAATGGTTTGATTTGTAACCGTAAGAGCAGGAACAAAGTGGATCCACCCAGATAACACCACTGTGTCCCCGGGATGGGCAGATCACGGAGTTGGGGTGGTTGGTTGTGTGTGCAGCGAAGAAAAGCACACCACCCGTCACAGTGTGCAGTGTGGGCAGATTTTAAACGGCAGGTGGGGAAGCGTGGAGGAGTGGAGCCACTTGGAGCGGGCGGTGCGGCAGGCTGCTGGGCAGCACGTGACACGCACGTGACACGCCCTGGCACGTGACAGACGCGTCGATCGACCTTTTCGCATTATTTCGTTTTTTCCACATTTGCTTTCCGATTTTGGTTTTCAGCTTCGTCGACATCACATCACATCGAGTGACATAACAATTTGCCACCACATTGGTGGTTTGTTCATTTCGGTCTTAGCATCTTTAACAAACGGAGTTTCTTGACTACTTCACTATTATCCTACACTACACCGGATTTCATTTGATTTGATTCCATTTCATTTTATTACAATACATTAAATATATATAGACACACACACAAACACAAACAAAATGTCTGATTGGGATAATGTTACAATTGTTGGTAGAAAAGCTAAAGTTGGTGGTTCAGGACCTAAAGAGCATATTATTAAATCATCATCACAAATAAATGCAGCTAGAAGAAGTGGTGCAATTACAAGTGTTGATAAAAAATATGGTATTGGTAATTCACGTTCTGATCCTGAAGGTCAAAGATTAACTAGAGTTGATAGATCTGATGAAATTATAATTCCTAAAAAACTTGATATTAATGTTGGTAAAGCAATTCAAAAGGCAAGACAAGAAAAAAATATTTCACAAAAAGATTTAGCAACAAAAATTAATGAAAAGCCAACTATAGTTAATGATTATGAAGCTGGTAGAGGTACTCCAAATCAACAAATTTTAGCTAAAATGGAAAGAGTTTTAGGTGTTAAATTAAGAGGTAAAGATATCGGTTCTCCACTTTTTAAAAAGAAATAATTATAATAAATAGTTATTATATATATATGAAAATATTACCTTTTTTTTATTTATTCTTTTATAATAATATTAATATTAAAATTTTAATTTAATGATATCGTTATTTATTTAGTTAGCTAATAAAAGTTGTAAATTAACTTACCAACCACCTGGACCACCTGGTCCTCCTGGTCCTCCGAATCCACCTGGTCCTCCTGGTCCTCTTGGTCCTCCTGGTCCTCCAAATCCACCTGGTCCTCCAAATCCACCTGGTCCTCCTGGTCCTCCAAAGCCACCGTGATCACCATGACCATGGCCTTCACGACCTTCACGACCACCAAATCCACCAAATCCACCTGGACCACCATGACCACCATGACCACCGCCGTTATGGTTACCATGATGACTGAAAATACCACCAACTGCCTTTGCAGCTAATAAACCAGCACCAACACCCAGAGCTGTCTTTGCAAAAGTATGATTATTTTGACCATCAGAATGAAATAAACCTTTATCGGATGATTCATTTTGTTGATATGGTTGTTGTTGATACGGTTGTTGCTGATATTGTTGTTGTTGATATTGCTGATTGTTATTGTTGTTATATCCTTGACCTTGTTGATATTGTTGGTTATATTGCTGATCATTATTACCATTACTATCTTGATAGTAAGAACTTGCAGCACCACCGCTTTGGTAATTATTGTTATTGTTGTTATTGTAACTCATTGTTAATTGGTCTCCCCCTAAAAAATAACATTAAGAACGATACAATTAAGAATAAGTAAAGTATAAGAAAAGAAGGAAAAGAAGCAATTTACGGGCATCCATTTGCCGTTTGAACCACCTGTTACAACGGGAGGCTTAGAAACTAACTTTATCGTCTTGCGTCTTTCTCGGCGCCACATATTATCATATGCGGGTCACGTGTGCTGCGCCACCGCAACTGTTTTCCCAATTTTTATTTTCATTTTTCTGCATTGAAAACTTTTCAGTTTTCAACTGTTTTGATTTCACTGATTGATTGATTACGTGTAGAGGAATGAGATGGCAAATAATAGTAAATTATCTTACTTCAAACCACACACACACACACACACACACACACACACACACACAGAACTGTACTATAAAATGACTACTATACATGATCGTGACCTCGGTATTCTTGACTCTCATACTTTCTCATTAAAAAATAAAGGTATTAAATTCGATACAGAATCTGATATTAAACCATATATTGATGAATTAAATAAATTTGAAAAAATTGAAAAAATTGATATATCAGGTAATACAATTTCACCAGAATGTTCAAAAATTTTAGCAAATTCATTATTAAAATTTAAAGATACATTAATTGATATTAATTTTCAAGATATTTATACATCAAGGGATAGATTTGAAATTCCAAATTCACTTAATTATTTTTTCCCAGTTTTACTTAAATTACCAAATTTATCAGTTTTAAATTTATCTGATAATGCTTTTGGTCAAGATTCAATTGAAGTTTTAGAAAATTTTATTTCAAAATGTATTACAATTGAATATTTTATAATGTCAAATAATGGTTTAGGTCCTTTCTCTGGTGCTAGAATTGGTAATGCACTTTATAAAAGTGGTAAATTAAGAAAATTAAATTCAAATAATTCAAAATCTTTAAAAGCTTTTTGGTGTGGTAGAAATAGACTTGAAAATGGTTCTTGTGAATCATTATCAATTGGTTTTAAAGAAAATAATGAATTAAAGGAAATTAAATTATATCAAAATGGTATTAGACCATTAGGTATTTCAAAATTAATTCATTTTGGTTTAAGTTCATTATCAAATTTAGAAATTTTAGATTTACAAGATAATACTTTTACATTACCAGGTTCAATTTCTTTATCACAAAATATTAATAATTGGCCAAATTTAATTGAATTAAATATTAATGATTGTTTATTAAAATCAAAAGGTTGTTCAATTTTTTTACAAAAATTATCTGAATTTTCAAATAATTCAAAATTACAAATTTTAAGATTACAATATAATGAGTTAGAATCAGATTCTTTAAATATTATTATTGGATTTTTAAAAAATTTATCTGATTTAAATATTTTAGAATTAAATGGTAATAGATTTGAAGAAGATTCAGATTTAATTGAAAAAATTAATGAAATCTTTCAAGATAAAGGTTTTGGTGAATTAGATGAATTAGATGATTTAGAAGAGCCAGATTCTGATGAAGAAGAAGAAGAAGAAGATGATGATGATGAAGATGATGATGTTAATAATAATGAAGAACCAGAACCAATAGATGAAATTGAAAAAAGACTTGAACAATTAGAAAAATCTTTAGCTGAAACACATATCTAATCTAGCTGAAACACATATCTAATTTATAATTATTAAATAAACAACTTAATATATATGTAAAAATACATAACAAAATTTATTCTAGCAAATAATAAAATTCACTATTATACTTATTATTATTAATTTGAATCTGTTACTAAAAATACTTTGGAATTTTCTTTCATAATCTTTTTCTTTAATTTTGTAATTAGTTTATCCTTTTTAATCCATCTATTTTCAAGATATTTTTCTAATCTATTCCTTTTAAGTGGAACTCTACTAAGAAATTTACCAGCAATATTAACTAAAATTACAGTTTCAATATTCCAATCTCTTAAACCTAAAATATTTAATAATGATGGAGCTTGAAAATTAATTATTTCTCCAGTTATTTTATTTCTATTATAATATAATAATGTAATATCATAAAGTCTTGTAAATTCTGTTTTATATAATCCACCAATTGCATTTGCAAAACCACCAAATCTTGGATATAAAACATTTTCAAAAATTGGTAAATAATGTTTTTCACCTGAAATATTTTGCATTCTAAGATCTTTATCTGTAAAAATATTAACTTCAGGAAATAATGTTAACCATTGTGCTGTACCAATTGAAGTATTTGATAATTCAAAATAATTTTGGAAAACAGATACTAATGTTTCACCATCCATTTCCCAATTTTCATCAGCTTGTGAAATATGTTTAAAATAATCAATTGTTGGTATTGACCAAATTTCAAACCATGTAAAAAATTTATGTTTTGGAATTAACATTGTTGATAAATCTTTTGCAAATAATTTCTCTTCATTTTGTAATATCTTAAATTTTATTTTACTACCTTGTTTTACTTCCTTTTTCTTTTCATCTAATTTTTTCTTATTCTTCTTTTTAATAATAATTTCTTCATCACTTTTGTCATCAGATTCAGATAAAATTAATTCATCATTATCAAAATCTTTTAACGATCTACGTGTTAAAAATGGGAAAATAATATGATCAATAAGTGATTGATGATTACTAATAATTAATGCATTTTCTTCTTCAATTCGATCACCAACAATATTAATTTTAACACCATTCAATTCCTAATTTTAAAAAATAAATGACAAATGTTAGTATTTTCTTTAATAATATTATTATATTTTAGGTAATTTCATACAAGAAAATAAATACATATTGTCCAAAATCCAGATGAGAAATAATTATCAAATATATTTTTAGTTGAAGGCATCATAATCTTTAAAGCACATGAAGAATATGATAAAAAATTATATATTATCCAATAAAATACAATAAATAAAATAAAGCTCATTGCTCTTATCAATTTAATTATATTTAGTAAAGATGGAGAATCAAGTACTAATTTGATTTCATCTTTACCTAAATGGGTGAAGATTTCACCACGAACGGTCATGTTGTGTATATTAACTATTACAAAACGTAAATATAAAATAAGAAATAAAAAATAAGAGATAAGTAGAAGTAAGTAGAAGAAAATTCATTAAACATAAGAAAGGGGAAGGAAGATTGGCAGCAAGGCAAAAAAAAAAGAAAAGCATAAAGATGGAGGCTCGTTAAAAAGTTTGTAAATAGTTTGATTGTGGATAGTTTCATTTCTTTTAAAACTTAAGAACAACTTTACCATGTGCTTTACAAGAAGCAACTCTTTCAAATGCATCTTCAAAGTCAATATATGCATCATATTCTGAATCAATGAAAATATTTAATTTCTTTTCAGACCACAATTTAGCAATTGCAGTACCGTATTCATCATCTTGACAAGTCCATACTGGAATAAAAGAATATTTAGTTAATCCAAGTTTAAATTTTAATGTTGTTATAATTGATTTCCAACTTGGTAATAAATTATAATAATGAATATTCTTATAATCTAATACATAAGATCCAGAAACTTGAGCAAATACTCCATTCTCATTATATGAATTTAAAATTTGATCAAAATGATCAATTACACTTTCATCTCTAACACAATCAAGAATTAAATCAAATTTACCATTTAATTTAACAAAATTTAAAAGTTTATCAATTTTATATTTTTCACCCTTTGTATAATCAATAATTAAATCAGCACCTGCATTTAAAGTTTTTTTAGTAGAAGTTTCAGAACAAGTTGCAACAACATTTAAAGCATTAAAATAATGCTTTGCAAATTGAACACCAAAACAACCAACACTTGTACCTGCACCTAAAACTAAAACATTTTTACCATTTAAACTACCATTATATTTTTTTATACCTTCAAAAGCAGTATTTGATACACAAGGTAATGAAGCAGCTTGTTCAAAACTCATTCCAATTGGAATTTTTTCACAAACCCATACTTTTTTCGGATCAAATATAATAAAATTGGAAAATGAACCTCTTGATTTAAGATCTAAAATATCACCATAAATTTTATCATTAATTTTAAAATTTGTTTTATCACCAGCTTTAACTACAATACCTGAAAAATCACCACCAATAATTTTGTCTTTTGGACCAAAATAATTATTACTAAATTGTTTTAAAATACAATCAACAGGATTCAAAGAAGTTGCTTTGACTTGAACTAAAATTTCATTTGGTTTAATAATTGTTCCTTCTTCAACTGGAATATCAATATCTTTAACTTTAAGAGGTGTTGAATAATTTTCATAAGTAATTGCCTTTACTGTTAATTTATTGTCTGTTGTTTCTAAGGATACAGTCATTGTTGTTTAATAGATTGTTGTATAAAGGAGAATATAAGTAACAAAACCAATATAAAGCAGTGAAATATAATTTCAACAACGTATAATATTAATACATGACATCCTGTCATCAGGTGTTGGCAAGGTGAGATCTCTCTGTTTGTCGGATTGGTGCACTAATACATTTCCAATCTTTAAAATCGACGTTTTTGGATTTTTATTTTTTTATTTTTTTACTTTTTTATTTTTTTATTTTTTTATTTTTTTATTTTTTTATTTTTTTATTTTTTTATTTTTTTATTTTTTTATTTTTTTATTTTTTTATTTTTTTATTTTTTTATTTTTCACATTCTAAAATTTTTTTTTCTAATCTATCTATTCCTGGAGTAGAAACTATAATACTTTTCAAGACACACAATCATATTAACAAAATCTTAAACACCCCAAACATTAAACAAACACTACAAATAAATATGTCTCGTGTCATTGTAAAGGGATTGCCAACATATTATACTGAGGAAAAACTTAGAGATCATTTTGCAAAGAAAGGAAATGTTACTGATGTTAAATTAAAACGTAAGAGTAGTGGTGAATCAAGAAGATTTGCATTTATAGGATATAAAGATGTTAAAGATGCAGAAAATGCTGTTAAATTTTTTAATGGTTCATTCATTGATACTTCAAAGATTAGTGTTGAATTAGCAAAATCATTTAGTGATCCAAATGTGCCAATATCATGGAAAGATAAAAGGAAAGAAAGGGATGAATTATTAAAAAGAACAGAAATTAAATTAAAACAAATGGAAGATGCAGCTGCTAGAAGAAAATCTAAAAAGCAAAAAAATTCAAAAACTACAAGTTTATCTGATAAAATTGAAAATAATCCAAATTTAAAAGAATTTGTTGAAGCAATGAAACCTGCAACTCAATCAAAATCTTGGGCTAATGATGAAGTTGTCAATATGGATGGTGCTCCAACTAATGATAAATTAGAAGAAGCATTAGGTTTGAAAAAAACTGAATCCTCTAATAATAATAAAACAATATCAAAACCAGAAATTGCTACTTATAAAGGTGATGAAAGTGATGAAGAATATGATGATTTCAATTCTAATAATAATAACAATAATAACAATGTAGATAATGATGGTGATGAAGAGATGATTCCATTAACAAAACAAGATGATAGTAATAATAATAATAATGATGATGATGAAAAAATGATACCCTTAACTGAAATAAAGGATAACGAAAATAATGAATCCGATTCAAATAAAAAGGAAAATATGGATGATTTAGAATGGTTCAAAAGTAAGAGAAAGAGAATAATAGATACTAAAGAAAATGATGTAGTTGAAAATATTGATAATAAATCAAGTGAAATTGTTGAAGAATCTTCAGAAGTTGATGAAAAAAATGCAAATAATGAAGATTCAAAAGATATTGAACCACAAGATCAAGATCAAGAACCACCACGAGAACTTTCTATCGAAGAAAAAAATATTGATAAAATTTTAATTACAGGTAGATTATTTTTACGTAATATTCTTTATTCATCTAAGGAAGAAGAATTTACAGATTTATTTCAACCATTTGGTGCTCTTAAAGAAGTTCATATTGCTGTTGATTCTAGAACTGGTAAATCTAAAGGTTTTGCATATATTCAATATGAAAATCCAAAAGATGCAGTTAAAGCTTACATAGAATTAGATAAGCAAATTTTTCAAGGTAGATTATTACATATTTTACCTGGACAAGTTAAAAAAGAACATAAATTAGATGAATTTGAATTAAAAAATATGCCATTAAAAAAGCAAAAATTATTAAAAAAGAAATTTGAAGCATCTAAACAAGAATTCAGTTGGAATTCACTTTATATGAATTCAGATGCAGTTTTAGAAAGTGTTGCATCACAATTAGGTATTTCTAAAAATGAATTGATTGATCCAACTAATTCAAGTTCTGCTGTAAAACATGCATTGGCAGAAGCTCATGTTATTGGTGATGTTCGTTCATATTTTGAAAAAAAAGGTGTTGATTTAACAAAATTTAGTGAAAGAGAAAGGGATGATAAAGTTATATTAGTTAAAAATTTTCAATATGGTACAACAAGAGAAGAAATTGGTGAATTATTTGCAGCTTATGGTGAACTTGATAGAATTTTAATGCCACCTGCTGGTACAATTGCAATAGTTGAATTTAGAGATTTACCTGCTGCAAGAGTTGCATTTAATAAATTATCTTTTAGAAGATTAGGAAAATCAATTTTATATTTAGAAAAAGGTCCAAAAAATCTATTTACTAAACCAGCAGATCAATCAGATAAAATCAAAATTGAAATTGATGAAAAGGGTAAGGAAATCAAAGCTACCGCAAATGATATCTTGGGGTCATCTAAAGATACGGGTACTAAAGATGATGAAAATAATAATGATGATAATGATGATGATGATGATGATGATGATGATGATGATGATGAAACTGAAGATAATGGTCCAACTGTTTCTATTTTTGTCAAAAATTTAAATTTTTCTACTACTCCATCAGGTTTATCAGATATTTTCAAACCATATCCTGGATTCCTTTTAGCTATTATTAAAACTAAACCTGATCCAAAGAATACAGGTAAAACTCAAAGTATGGGTTTTGGTTTTGCTGAATTTAAAACTAAAGAACAAGCGATGGCAGCATTAAGAAGTTTAGATGGATATACATTAGATGGACATAAATTACAATTAAAGATTTCTACTAGAGTTGGTAATAGTAATGAATCTTCAACTAAAAATAAAAAGGCTAAGAATGGTAAAATTATTGTTAAGAATTTACCATTTGAAGCTACAAGAAAAGATGTATTTGAATTATTTAATTCTTTTGGTTCATTAAAATCAGTTAGAGTGCCAAAGAAATTTGATAAATCTGCTAGAGGTTTTGCTTTCGTTGAATTTGCAACTGCAAAGGAAGCAAACAATGCTATGGATCAATTACAAGGTGTTCATTTACTTGGACGTAGATTAGTATTAGATTATGCAGAGCAAGAAACTGATGATGTAGAAGCTGAAATCGAAAAAATGACAAAGAAAACTAAATCACAAGCTAAAACTAGAGAATTGGCAGATCTTAGAGAGGGTAATTCAGGTAAAAGGAAATTAGATTTAGAAGAAGAAGACGAATATTAATTTAAAAACAGCTCTATAAAAAGGATAGTCTATATACAAATGCTATATATACATGTAAATCATTTATTTATTTATTTTTTGATTATTTATTTTTTTTAAGTAAACCTTCCTTAACTAGGAAATATTTATTTTGGTGTTGAGTAGCTAAAGATAAAGGATTCCAAGAACCTTCAATCTCACCCTTTGATAAAATTGGTTCAGTATTTAAAATAGATTCCATTAACGAATCAAATGTTAAAGGTTCTACACTTTTATCATCAACCAAACGAGTCAAATTTGGTTTTTCCTCAGGTAATGCAACATTGTGTAATTTTGTAATAAAATCTAATTGCTCTGACAATGATTTCATAATTGCTGATTTTTCATCTTGTGAAATAGACTTACTCAATCCAGATAAATCCAGTATCTTGTCTAGTGTTTCTCCTGTTATTTCAACTGGAATTTCTTCCTTCTTTAATAATGTCTTTGTTGACCACGTTGATTTGCTGAAAAATGCATCTAATTCTTCAGCAGTTTCAAATTTCTTACCAACTGATGGGATACTAGAACTGAACCTCTTGAATTGGAGAAATCCTCTATTTAATATTCTGACTACTATAGGCATAACTTATAAATATTCATGCGCTTGTTGAAATGAAAGCTTAATCTGCATTGAAAAATCATCATCTTTGAATCCTACACATTATAATCATCGTCATCATGTATAACTTTAGTATAGAAGAACAGCCAAAAATTGTTTTTTTTTTTTTAACTCTGAAAATGTTACTCGCTGAAAGATAAAAAGCGCGTCGATCGACGCGCCATTTTTAAGGCTGTGCAACTTTTTTTAGAAAAAAATATTCTTCATTTTTTTTTTTTTTCAGTTCAAAAAATTTTTCAGATATCAGTTTTATTTATATCAGTAACAGATATTATTATCAATTATTATTCTTTTTTTATTTGTCTATATATAGATAAACTATAATCCAAAAAAAACAACAACATGGGTCCAATCAAAAAGAAGGGAGAGAGTGGTAATGCAAAAAACTTTATAACTAGAACAAGAGCAATTAGAAAACTTCAAGTTTCTCTTGCTGATTTCCGTAGATTATGTATTTTCAAAGGTATTTATCCAAGAGAACCAAGAAATAAGAAGAAAGCTAATAAGGGCTCTACAGCTCCGGTCACTTTTTATTATACAAAAGATATTCAATATTTAATGCATGAACCAATTTTACAAAAATTTAGAGAGCACAAAACTTTTTCAAAGAAATTAACTAAAGCATTAGGTAAAGGTGAAATCGGTGATGCTAAAAGACTTGAAGAAAATCGTCCTAAATATAAATTAGATCGTGTTATTAAGGAAAGGTATCCGTCATTCTTAGATGCATTAAGAGATATTGATGATGCATTAAATATGATGTTTCTTTTTGCAAATATGCCAGCAACCAGTGCAGTTGGTGCTAAAATTACCAAACAGGCAAATAAATTGACAAATCAATGGTTAGCATATGTTGCTAAAGAAAGATCTTTGAAGAAAGTATTTGTTTCTATTAAAGGTGTTTATTATTCTGCAAATATTAAAGGTCAAGAAGTTAGATGGCTCGTTCCATTTAAATTTGCTCAAAATATTCCAAGTGATATTGATTTTAAGATTATGCATACATTTTTAGAATTTTATTCTACATTATTACATTTTGTTTTATATAAATTATACACAGATGCTGAATTAGCTTATCCACCAAAGATTAATGAAAATAGGTTAAAGGGTATTGGTGGTTTATCTGTTTATATTTTAGAAACTAATGAACAAAGATCATTGGCATTACCAACTGAAATTACTAACGAAGATGAAGATAATGTTAAAGAAACTAAAATTTCTAATGAAGAAATTTCTAAAGCAATTGCTGCAGATAAGAAAGAATCTGTACTTGAATCCAAGGAAGCTGAAGAAGAAAGAGAAGAAGAAGCTGAAATTGAAAATGTTGAAAATACAGATTTAGATGAATTTAAAGATTCCAATAAAAATACTGGTGATATTTTAGAGCAACCATCAAAATATGCAAATGAAGTGAGTCAACTTTTTGGTAAATTTATTTTCTTTATTGGTAGAGAAGTTCCTGTTGATATTTTAGAATTTGTCATTTTATCAGCTGGTGGTAAAGTAATTAGTGAAGCCGCTATTGATGAATTAGAAAACTCTAAATCAATTGATTTAAGTTCAGTTACTCATCAAATTGTTGATAGACCAAAAATTTTAAAGAAAGTTCAAGGTAGAACTTATATTCAACCTCAATGGGTCTTTGATTGTGTGAATAAGAGTGCTTTATTAAATGTTTCAGATTATGCACCAGGTGAAACACTTCCGCCACATCTTTCTCCATGGGGTGACGCTGGTACTTATGATCCAGAAGCTCCACTTGAAGAAGCTGAAGATGAAGAAGAAGAAGATGCAGAAGAAGATCAAGAAGAAGAGATTGAAGCTGATGAAAATGATGAAATTGATGATGAAGTCACTGCTGAGGATAAACAAGCTTTGAGAGAACAAAAAGAATTAGAACTAGAAATGTCGGGTGTGAAATACTCATCATTAGAAAAGAGTGATGATAAGAAGATTGGAAACAAGAGAAAACACAATGATGTTTCAGGAAAGGATGAAGATGATGAAAAGAACCTAAAGATGATCATGATGAGTAACAAACAACGTAAATTGTACAAGAAGATGCAATACGGTTTAAACAAACAAGACACAAGAAAGGCAGAACTTGAAAAGAAGCGTAAACTTCTTGCCAAGAAGAAACAAGAACTCTCTAAGATCTAACTAACAAACGTGTCGCCCCTGTATATTGTATAGTCTCTGAAACCAAAACCAAAAGCCAAAAGGCCAAAGCCCGTATAACCGTACAACGTACAACCAATAATTTCAAACAAATTTATTTCCGCATTAGGAAACTAAAACCTGTGGCTCAAAAACCATACAAATTCATGCTGCCGTGAGTCTATCACGTATCTCACGTTTCGCTCCAAAATTGGTCAGGTAATTAAACCGACAAAGCTGCTCGGCATTGTTTGCTTTCTTCCTCCTCTTTCTTTGTCTTGTCTTCTCTAAGGTCAAGTTTTAAGTTAAAAAGCATTCGTAATCAACAATAGATACCTATATTATTATTGGAATCACAGAATTATTATACAATTGTTTTTTTTGTTAGTTCACTATTGATTATCTCAACGAATCCTTTACAAACCACAAAAACTTTATTTGTTCATTTGTTTATTTGTCTATTTATTTATTTATTTATTTATTAATTTATTTTTCAATTTATCTTTTAGTTATCAGCATTGTTAACTACGTATTATAAGACATATAAGATGTCGACAAATCAGCTTGATATTAATACAAACTTAGATTTATCTCCTAATACTATTTCACAAATCCAATTACATAACGATAAGGAACAATCGCAGAAACCGCAACAGCAATCACAGCAACAATTCCTAAAAAAAGAGTATGATACATCACAAAACTATGATCCAAAGGGGAAACAGATACGTTCTAATGTAAGTAATTCTCAAATAAATATTAAAAATGAGATTCAAGATATTTATGGTGTTAATCCAATTCCTGTTTCAAATCCTATAGATGAAAATGTATTTAGGGCTCCACTTACACTCTCTTCCCAACCAGTACCCTCCCAGAGTCAATGGAATGTTCTTCAAGAAAATCCGGTATCTACTATTACTCCACAAATGGCAGCGGCCATTATGGGTGATACTGATAATGTTTCTCAGCGTCAAATGGCACAATTAGAGCAACTTCAAGCAACTTACGGTAGTTTGCAAACGCATTTGACAAAACAAACAGAAAGTGATGACCTACAACGAGCAATCGCAGGAACAATATTTTCCCCAAATAAATTACCTACTCAACCAAATTCACTATCTGGATATAGTAAATCATTAGATAATTATGTTTCGTCACCAATGTCTTTACTGACATCATTGGTAGATGCAAAACCTGTTAATAATAATCATATAACTAGTCAGCACCCTTCTGTAATCATACCACAAACAGTGCAAAGAAGATTATCTTTGAAACCAGGTGGAATTTCATCCCAGTCATCAGGAGTTACTACTCCATATCAAGATTCGTTTCACCCTACACCAGTTTCAAAAAGTTTTGCTATTACTGCAAGTCAAAAACAACAACAACAAAATATTTCACCCCAACCGTCACAGCAATATCAATCACCTCAACAGTACTTTGCACAACCATCTCATAGTAATAGTAGTAACAACCGATCAAGCGGTTTTGAAATTCCACAGCAGCAAATTCCACAACAACAACAAATTCCACAACAAATTCCACAACAACAAATTCCACAACCACAGCAACAAAGAAGTACGTTTGCAGCGACCTCTGATAAGAAACCTCCTAATACATATACTGAGCCATCATGTGTATCGAATGG
Organism: Pichia californica; assembly: GCA_030574395.1. NCBI lineage: Eukaryota > Fungi > Ascomycota > Pichiomycetes > Pichiales > Pichiaceae > Pichia > Pichia californica. The sequence goes on from JAJMEW010000008.1 coordinate 51,942, forward strand.
CCATACAGACATATCGAACGAAGAAGTCAAAAGAAACCTCTCCAACATTGCAATTGTTAGATTATTGCGCTTTAATGATTTATTGACATGTCGCCATGAAAAACCTAGTTTACCATATCTCAGACATGTTGTTGGAGAATTTTTTTCAGAAAATGCAATCTTAGAAATTTGTCTTAAATATGCAAATGAAAATAGAACTTATAAACTTTCATATTCTTTAATACCATTAATTTACTTTAGATATCTTGAAAATGTTCAAATGTTTGAATTATCTCAAAAATTTATCAATACAACATTATTACCTAATGGTACAACATTAATTGATACAGATCATTTTTCCTTTAAATGTGTTTTTGAAGATGGATCATATTGTAATCATTTTGGATCTTTAAAAATTACAATGAATAGAAATTTGATGTTTGAGAAAATAGAATTAGTAACAGATTATAATGTTCATGGATTAGAATATGCTGCATTAGAGAAATTTTTGAATGAGCATGATAAAACTTCTTCTATGCCATCTAGTATTCAAGTTAAATCACATTTTAAATGTATTTCCAATTTAACTAAATTTGGAATTGAGGAAGAATTATTAAGGTTACTTCAAATTAGTGATGTTATGACATTGGCTAAACCATTGATTAATTTTTATGTTGATTCAAAATCTAATTCACCATTAGAAGCTCTGGAAGCTTTTAATAAAGTTAATTTACCAGCATTTCAACAGTTAAGTTCTATGAACACAAAATCAAAAATACAATCAAATCCAAATAATGGCATATTAAGAATGACTCCAAATAATAACTTCCAGCAAATGAATAATCCAGCCCTTCATATGAATCAAAATTTAAATAGGGGATATAACGGAGGAATTCAGGCGAGCTCACCACAAATTTCACGACAACAATTACAAACACAGACACTTCAGGAGCAACAACTTAATCGAATAACTGTGCCTGTAAATACTAAGGATATTAATACTTTAAGACCATTTGATTCTAAAAGTGTTGTATCAGCAGGAGCAGTAAGTGATAGTATAGGATTTAATAATGATAATCTTGGGTCATCTATTCCATTAAAGAGAACATCAAGTGACTCTAATACTACAGCACAAATTGTTACCAGGAAAGCTAATAAAAAATTCAAATTACAAGCACCACCAGTTCCGAAATCGAATAAAAAATCAAAATCATTACCTAAGAATAAAGATGATAAAAATAAATCTAAGAAGAGTTCTGGGCAAACAAAATTAAATACTTCTAAAGATAAGAATTCTTTATTATCTAATACATTGGATTCTGACTTGTCCAAAAAAGGTAATGATAGTTTAGAATTTACTGATAAGGTGGGAAAGACTTGATGATGTAACATCTTTAATATTAATGTTATTATTAAGATGTCTTGTAGATTATTTGTATAAGAAGTTGTATATATTGTATATTATATTTTAAAACAATTATTGTTTGTAACATATAATATTAAGCGGTTTGTGATTACATAAGCACCCGTTTAAAATTTTGCCTCCTTACACCAGTAACCAATACAGTTTTTACAGCGTTAAAATGTTTAATTTGTTTTCTCGTTTCTCGACGAAAACTTCCAACGTTGGACGAAATATTCTTTGCCTGTTAATATGGTTGTTGATGCACCACAACTCTTTATACACTGGAATGTTTGTTTAGGCCTGTTGAAGGTTGAGGCCGATCTTATTCATAAAGGCAGCCAAAATGGTTTGTCAAATATGCTAGGTCGGCTTTCTGCAATTACTTTATGTTTACTCTACTGGTTTTCAGTTGAGTTTGTTTGAGAAGGTAAATTGACACATTGCCAGCCACAGTGTTTGTTATACATATAAATAAATGTGGTATTGGATATTTTTATATCAGAATCGATGTTAATAATAAAGGTAGTCAGAGCCTTCGTATATCATTTGTTAATAAAAATATTCTTATCCGTTTCATTATGTTTGCATTTATAAAGATATATATCATACTTTCTGTATAGGCATTCATGTTGATTATACTTTGTTTTCTAAGGATTTCAAACTCAAATATTTTATTGCACATAAATCTAGAAGAAATTAATGGATGTATTTTTTTACTAGTACTGTTGTTCATGATAAAAATAAGTTTTTATCTAAAAAAATTCTCAAGGTTTTCAAAAAAAATAAAAATTAGGTGGTCATTATGATTGAAATGACCAAAGTTTAAGACAGACTTTTCAAATGTTGAATAAAGGTAATTAAGCTGAGTACAACAACGATATAGCTATTTGTGTAACTTAATTTGTTACTGAACCAAAATTTTGGACATAATCCTTTAACAGCTCTGAATAACTATTGTTATGATGAAGAAGGAAGCCATACAAGACTCGATATGTTTGAACCCGGATATAGATTTATATTGGCAAGAGATTCTCTAAAGGGGTTTTCTAAAGATATTTCAATTTCTGGGCATTGCAATTGCTCCTGTTATATGTCTCATTCAGTTTTCGGAGATGATGAATTGCTTGCTTCCAAACAAAAAATATAAATATGCTACTTTGGAATTTAGAAATGGTCAATTGAAGTACTCAATGGTTTTGGTGCCTGTAACCATGTTTATGTCCTTCAAGCTGCGACTGGTTTTGGTAAGACAATTGTACTTTCAATTGTTCTGAAAACTATTAATCTAAAAGATCTTAACAAGAATTTTCCGGAGTTGGAATTTCACAAAAAAACTTTGATTCCTTGGTCAAAAAGGAATTATATGAAGTCATTAAAAATTATTTATTATTAACTCTCAACATTAGAAGCATTACATGACAATTGATTGAAAAGAACTTTTATAAATTAAAAAACCAAATCTTTTGGCAAGAACATTTTCATAAGCAAGATGCATCATTCTGGCATTCCAACTCTAACAATATCCAATGGCTTATGATGAGATAACAATGGTACATCTTTCAAACTTTTCTGATGTTGGCAGTTGTGAGATGTTCAAAAATTTTATCTTTAAAAAAATAACTTTTTAACTTTCTTTGATTTTGAATCTTTTTTATTCAAAACTTCAAATTGTTCCAATTCAGCATTACAAAATGAACATGGATGTAGTGATGTATCACTGTTTCTTTCCAAAATTGATGCCACAGGAGGTAAATCGCCGGTGGCAACAATTAGGTTTGCCAGTATAACAATTTCATTACCATCCTCATCTTTTATATTAATACCATTTTCTTGCAAATTCTCCAAATCTTTCATTAAAAATTATTTCCGCAATATATCCCCTTGATTGTTTGATAGTTTTAGTTGTAATAGGGATGAGTACAAACTCTATCAAATTTCTAAACTCAGGTGGAAGATGATAATCTACTAAAGTATTAGCATTAATACCTTAGTAAGTTTTGGAATGTAAATTACATGCATCCGAAGCATAAACTATATTGAAGATTATTGTTCGTCTATTGGGACAATTTTCATTACAAACTCTTTCTTCTTCCAGTGTGGATTGACAAAGAACACCATTGGCAATCTGCCAGGATTTGTGCAAAATTGTAAACTTAATTTATATAATGCATAATCTAAATATTTATCGTTTTTCATAACTTTTTTTAAATTATTGTATATCAAACTAAGTTTAAATTATGTTGGTGGTTATGAGAGTTATTCATTATTGTTTGTCTGTGTGGGTATGTGTGATATGTGTTGTTGAGATATATGATTATGTTAGTACGTAATCGTATAGATACATCAATGAAACTATCTTTAATGTTATTCATTAATATGCCATTGATATATATACCAAAATTATTCCCAATTAGGCGACTGTAACAGACACAGGTATAATAATAAAGTATAATACAAAATTTCAATATCTTTTTTCATTTGATTCAACTTTTCTTTCAATTGTCGTTTTGTAATGCATTCCATATCCTAATTTTTTTAAGAATTAATAATTCTGCAATTTCTATATCTTCTTTTAATCCTTTAATTGAAAGCATTTGCAGTTTTGCACCTTTAAGATTACTTTGAAATTTAGTTTCGGAGTTTGAAAAATCATGAATTTTAATAAATGCATTAGTTTGTTTCCTAATCATTGCAATACTCTTACCTTCGTCACTAATGATAAAAGAAATTGCTTTTAATGGAAATATCTTATTTTTTTCGTTAAATTTAGGTATTTTAGTAATATATGATTGATTTTCATTATATGAATTCTCTGATTTCGTTAATAAATAATAATTTTAGGATATATTGTAATTGATCAAAGACGAATATTGAGGTGGTTTTACGCCAGATATAAGAAAAGATTGAAAACATTTTATAAATAAAGGAAATTCATTAAATGAATTTAAGGTATTTGTTGTAAATAATTGAGTATTATTTTTTGAAATTAAGGGAAAATTTTCCTTATTATCAATTAAACCTATAAGAGTTTCATCAGATTTAGAAAAAGGGTATTTTGAATTGTTTTAGTAATATTCCTGGTAATAAATGATGATAATATTTGTTGGTATAAAGAATATTAAAAGATTTCCAAAGATGTAAAGTATTTTCAGATGGTACGACATTGATATGACCTTTTATAGAGATAATATATTTAGTTATTTAATATAAAAAGTAAGAAAAAAGCAAAATAAATTAAAATGTTAGTATTAATAATCATATTTATTTTATTTGAATATCTTAGTTGTTACTAAGTGATTTTGTGAAATGGAGTATTGTCTTTTCATTAACATTATTATTTTTTCAGGTAATTGTAAAATTTTATTATTATCTAAAACAATAAGAATTATCCAAGTTGGAATAGTAATTGATATTTGTTTAAATAAGACTTTTGTTGATGTTGTGAAATCATATTCTTTAATTAAGTTGCTGAGCCAATCTGCAATAAGTATATCATCTATATGAATTATGACGTGAGAGTTGAATAAGTAGGGTAATGGTATTGGTGATAAAACTGGTTGAATAGAGTATGTATGGCTCTCCATTTATTGGTACTGATTTGTGAAAAAAATAAAGCAAAACGCAAGAAGTAAAATGTAGAAATGTAGAAATGTGGAAATAAATGCTGAGCCTCCACTAAAACCCAAGAACTCAGCCACATTCAATCCACCACACATCTCTCTGTTTTGTTTTGTACTCGCCACGTCTCACTATAACGAAAAAGGTGGTTTATCGCTCGAGGATCTGACATATAGTAAATTTGATGAGCTGCATGTTGAAGGTGCATTGGCTGGAGGCCCGTGAATTTAGATTCTTTTGGGTATGCCCTAGTTCTATATTTATGCTTAAGGTGAACCCCTGCAATCTGATTGAACCCGGGTGTGCTGGGAGTGGTGTTGAAGAAATCTTCTGGGTGGAAGAATGGAAGTAATGATGAGGATGGTGTGAAGTTGAGGGAAATAGTCATGGTTTTCCAAGCCTTAACTTAGACTGGTATATTTTTATAAAATAAGCCATAGTTAAAAATTTCTACCTTGATCTTTTGGTCAGATTGAAGCGTCAAGTCAACAGGAGCAGCCGAAGCTTCCACAGGAGGAGGAATTTCTTCTCTTTCTAGGTATTCAGCCTGCCCGACTAGGTTACGGTGCAGATGTAGATTCCCAAATCTATTTCGCAATCGCTGTGTAACGTTGATAGTGATATTGTTGATGATTGGTATTTCCATTCGTGATGGTCGGGGTAGTGTGGTTGTTGGAGCTTGATCAGTGAAAGGTACCATGTAAGTGTATGAGCCGGGGAGGACGCAAAAGCGTTATCGAATTTTATTGGCTGTGTTCCTTCGTATAACCTATGATCCAGAGATAATTCTTGATCTATTAAAGCGAAGGCTTGATGTTTTGCTGTATGATGTTGAAGTCCCTATTGCAGATATAGCTGCACCTCTAAGCGGAGGAGGTGGATGAGGTATGGATGGCTGGCCTTGGAATGGTTTGGGTTGAGAGCTATTAAGATAAAATATGTTGAGATGAAATCTCTGGTGTAATGGAACTGTGGACCAGGAGACCCTTTGCTTCACTTTTTGAAAGAATTGGAATGTTACGATGTCATTAAAAAAGTCCCACGCAAACTGAGAGATAAACCAACCAACATCGCACGCCCAGGAGCAACCAATCGTAGACTTGATCGTTTCTACATCTACAAAAATATTTTGGATAGACATAGATTTCGATACAAACTCTACAACCAGCTGACACGTTCCACTCACTTTCCAGTTTCCATTACAATCAAAGAACGGTCTAGAAGGAAACAGAAACAGAGGAATATATATTTTCCACAGCAAAACTACTCTCTGAGATGTCCACCGATTCCCAACTATCTTTTGAAAGACCTAGAATTCACCAGACTTTTGTTCAAACCCACCACCATTTGGCAAGACGATATCAAACTTTCTTTTGAATTTTACACCAAGACCATCACCGAGAGAAGTAAAAAGCTAATCAAAATGTTCAAGGAGATTCACGGCAACCCTTCTGAAGAGGACTTAAAAAACAATCAGGAAAAAGCTCATTGCGGAAATTTTTTAAGTCCAGCTTTCAAGAAACTCAACAGTCGGTTCACTAAGTTCTTAGACCAAACCACCTTTTCCAATCCCACCATAGCCGAAGCCACATCGTTTTTTAGAAATCTATACTCAGATAGGCATGAAGTCGATCCACATACTATCATAGATTTCATTCATCGACAATTCAACTTCAACCTTCAATATACATTATCCAGAGCTGCCGTTCACTTTAGATGAGATACATCAAACTTTTAAAGAGCTGGTCGGAAAAGGTCCATTTCAATAAGGAACATATTTTATCGTACGCTAACTATCTTCTCTTTGATGCTTCCATGACCCACTCTCCGATTTTTGATGTACTCATTAAGCTTATTCCTAAAAAGAACCTCAACCCAGCTCTTCCTCAAGCATCATGTTTAAGACCAATATCGCTTACAAACACATCATATAGGCTAATCAAATACATGTTAACAAAAAGATCGATGCCGCTCTTTGACAAGCATTCATAACAGATAGAGATATGCACCTACATATTCAATCTACTAGATTGGTAGCTAATTACATCCACCAGCACGATAAGCCACACTCGATGCTTCTTTTGGACATCGCCAAAGCATTTGATACAGTCTCCCACAACTTTATCCGCATTCTTATGAACAAAGCTGGATTCCCACAACATTTCATCAACACCATTATTGTGCAAAGCAGCTGTAACAATGCACACCTCCTCAACGGCAATTGGAAAAGTCTTCGCCCCATATCGCTAAAGCGGGGTGTACGCCAAGGCTTACCCATAAGCCCATTGATATTCAACCTATGCATTGAACCGCTTATCTACCGCCTTGATAAGGAACTCCAAGGAATAATCTATAACCCTTTGCAGGTTCCACACGCCTCAACAACATCAAACGGTCTTCAACTATTACCTTCATCATCTGCATCACCTTTTCACCCTAATTTTGAAGGACTCACACAAA
>JAJMEW010000009.1:0-57152 GCA_030574395.1 Pichia californica
GTTTCATTAGAAGTTCCTGTAGTTTCATTGGAAATTTCATTAGAAGTTTCATTGGAAGTTTCATTTGTAGTTGCATTGGAAGTTTCATTGGAAGCTGCTGGGATATATCTATTTTCAACAGCAGAATCTGAAACAATATATGATTCTACTCTATTTTCTTCTGTATTATCCTTCGCATTATCATTTATATATTCATCTTCAATATTTTCTTCAAGTTTAGCGTCATTAACTTCATTAAAATCAAAACTCCACAAATTTTTTACCACAATACTTAATGTATTACCTAATGTAGAATCATTAACCTCCACAACTTTCAAAACAGAATCTGGTAACTTTCTTCCTCTAGGACCCCTTGCCCTTCTACTTCTAATATCATTGACTTTAGATTTTTCAGAATCCCCCTCAGCTTTGTGTTTATCAGCTTCTTTTTCATTCTGATTCTGTGATTCCTTAGCGGCCTTGATTGCAGCAAATGGATCACCCCCAAATGCCATTCCTGGAAGCCCAACACCAATCATTCCGTTTAAACTTTGTGCAAACTTAGAATGAATACTATTGACTTTTTGAACAGGTTTTGGATTATCATCGGATGATGTATCTTTATCTTCATTTGTATTACCTCCATTTCCCTCAATAACGTCATCTGTAGATATTTCATAATGTTTAATTGGAGTTTTTGGTTTAGGTTTGGGGGTATCTAATACTCCCAGATCAGCTTGTTGTTGTTGTTGAAGCATTTCTTGAAATTGCGCAATTCTAGATGATGGCTTCTTTGGAACTCTTGGAGGTACTTTCTTGTGAATGGACTCTGTAGATGAGTTGACAACTGTTTCTGTATTGGTTATACTTGGACGCTTTGTAGGTACTTTTGGTGGTGCATGGCGATGTTTTTCTTTTTCTTTTTCTTTTTCTTTTTCTTTAACATCATCAACCAATGATTCAGCAGATGACACATCTTCCATAATCTTTGCTCTTGGCCTAGATTTAGGAATGACTGGTAAAGCAGATTCACATATAACTTCTTCCTGTTTTTCTTCTTCTTTAGGTAATTTTTTATTTGCCTCATCACTGATATCTTTCCCTTCGTCATTTTCAATTTCTTCTGGTTTAACATCATTTACTGGCTCGTCAATTTCAATATCGTCAGTCGGAAGAGATGAAATCTTTTGGGTGGTGTCTTCGATTTCATGTTCAATTACCTCCAAATCATCAAGGACTTTCTTTGCACTTGAATGTGAAGTCTTTCTTGATGAATTGTTTTTAGTATCACTATTATTTTCCTTTTCAGCAAATGAATCATTATCTTCAACCACAGAATGTTCTTGAGTTTTCAATCCAATGAATTGTTTATCAACTACCTTGTTATTATCAGTAAAATCTTCATTCGCATCAGATTTTTCATTCTTAGATGTTTGATTGATTTCTTTAATATTTGATGCTTCTTCATTTACAGTTCCTTGTTGATTTACATCTCCTTCTTCATTTACATCTTCATCTTCTTCATTTACATCTTCCTCTTCTTTATTTACATATTCTTCTTCATTTGTTTTTTCTTCCTCTACGGTTTCTTTTTCACATGTAGTTTCTTCTTCCTTTACGATTTCTTCTTCAATTTCTGAATTAACAATATTTTTTGGCCTGGATAAAGGAACAACTGGTGTTTCAGTAGAATTCAATGATGTCTTAATGTTCGCAGTATGAATAGTTCTAGCCGGTCTGGATGATGGTATTGAAGGTGCAACAGATTCTGATGTGGTTTCGCATACTTCAGATTGAATGTCCAAAGATGATGATGGCCTTTTTATTGGAACAGTAGCAACTATTGGAGATGGAGATGGTGATGGCGATGGTGACGGTGGTGTTGAATCAGTAGTTTGTACCTTCTTGGGTCTAGTTTTTGGAATTACTGGCAATTCAGTTGATGATTTATGTGGTCTGTGGAGCGGAATTGAAGGCAATTGAGCTTTATTCGACTCAACAGATGGTAATACGTTATCTGATTGCCTTTGTGGTCTCTATTGTAGTGTATTGTAATCAAACGTATTATGTTAGTACATGTTTAGCTTCTTGAAAATAAATTTTCTAATCATATACATACAGTTTTAGGAATTACTGGAGTATCCATGTTTCGAAATATGGTTGGGTTCAATTTGTATATATATCACACCAAAAAAATGTAGGAATCAGCAATCATAACACGATGAAGTTAATTTAATGTTTACAACTCATGTTTGTGGCATGTGTGAAATCTGGAACGGGAATTCGCTAGTATTTCGTTCTGGTGTAAAATACATAGTAGTCCTACGACTCCGAGCAAAATTATAAATACATGTATTTTGTATTTCTAAATTTTTCTCTATAACCGTTTACTTACAATAAAAAAACTAAAAATGTAGAGAAAAGATTGAAGAAGTAATAACATAACAGAAGAACCAAGTAAATAAGAAATGAAAGAGAAGAAGAAAATAGGTCTATACTTCAGCCAAAGAAAATAAACGATGATTAAAAAAGGGTAATCGATAATTAATTTCAAAGCAAAAAAAAGGTTTTTGAAAAAATTAGTGCAAAGAGAAAATAGTTCACATAATGTTTCATAAACTTTGATCTAACAAGTATGGAGCATCGAACAGTTTATACACAACAAGCTGCACTATACGTGCATATCAATTGTTGCTCATAATTTGCAGTATATATTAATATATATCTGAAAAGCAATATCTATATAATAAGCTATAAAATTAAGTATGCACCCGAGTGTTGTATCTCTAAAATGAACAAATAATTAGTATAAGCCATCAGACTTAAGCATAATTTAATCTGAAGATATCGTTTAAGACGTAGTAAGAGCCGTTATCTGGCATTAAATGGAAAACTTGAGAGTATCTTTGTGGGTTAGATTCTTCATCAATAAGTAATTCACCAGTAACCATGACTAAAACATCACCATTTTCAGAAGCTGGTTGAGCATCTAATGTGGAAATTCTGTGTTGAACTTTTTGGAATGGTAAAGAAGTAAGTTTTTCAATGATGTTTCTTGCACCTTGCATTTGAGAAGATTCAAATGTTAACATTGAGTGATCTCTCTGTAAAATTCAAAAAAGAAGTGATTTAACAAAATCCCGGGAAGTTAATACATTATAAAACAATGTGAAATAATCATGTTAGTATGTTGTTAAATGTATGTAGAATGAATATGCATATTATATCATATAAAGAAAATCATTTCTGTTATACTTACGTAAAGATTACCTAAAGAAGATCTATCTTGATCAAATTGTTTGTAGTAAAAATCACAGAATTGTTGGGATAATGTATTAAAGTCAACGGACATGCTTGTTCTGTTATGTATGGTTGGTTATTGGTGAAGTTGTTAAAAAGTGGAAAGAAAACAAGAACATCAAAGAATATTCAACCTCTTTTCATAAAGACGGCTGAGATTTGAAAAGGTCCGACAAGACCGGGTAACCTCTTGTTCGCGTGTAAGGGTGTAAGTTTATATCCTGTTTTTTTCTCTTTTCATCAACTAATAAAAAATAAAATCAAAAATAAGAAAATATCAAAATGAAAAAATCGAAGGCTTAAGTTTACACGAAAATTATCATGTATGATGATATTATAGTGTTAACTAGTGCTGCTAACTTTTTAGTAAAATCTTATTTGTATGCCTTATCATTTAATCATTTAATCAGTTATGATTTGGATAATGTTACGAAAGACAAGTTATATCACAATATACTAAAAAACAGAGTGATTAGTACTTTAAAATGTTTTCGAAAAGCTCAAACAAATTATTTTGTGAATTGATTCCATGTAAAAGTGAAAAAAATGAGGCATGAAAATAATACTGTTTGAAAAGAGTATATATATATAAAACAATAAAATTAGTATGTGTAAACAAATTATATCTTTTTTACTTAAAGAATCCAAGCTATAAATCTGGAAAGACCTTCCTTCTTTTCTCTACCACCATGTGTTGCATAAAATTCACGTTCATGTTCATCGACTTCAGCCAAGCCTGAGAAAAGATCAGCTTCTTCTGGTTTAACAAATTTGGTCCTCCAAACAATTTTGTAAACAATAAAAATTCCAATATCAACAAAAACGACTAAGTAATAATATAAAAATGAATCAATATCAAATGATGGAATAAAAGCTTGTGCACCTAAAAACATGATAACAAGGAATGTGGTGACTAATGAGAAAATTGCTGGCCATGGTTGTAACTTGGTTGTCCAAACTTGAAATGGCATAGTGAATCTAGAAACACCTTGAACTTTACATGCCCTGTAAAAACATAAATAAGTTATCATCATCATAAAATAATTCATAACTTGACATCCAGTAGATAAATTAATCATCCAATCTAATGCAACAGATGCAGAATCACCTAATTGTAACAACGCTAAACATGACCATCCAATGGCAACTGTAATACCAAAAATTGGAACACCATTTCTTAAACATACTTTAAAAATTGCTGGTGCTTTACCTCTTCTAGCCATTGCATATAAAGCTCTCGAAGAACAATAAATGCATGTATTACCTGTGGAAAATGAAGATGTGATACATAAAGCATTAACAATATGAGGCAATACTTTGATATTTAAGTTTTGCATAGCAATAACGTATGGAGAAACGTTAGCACCAGCAGCACCATTAGTAACAGCATTTACCAAATTAATATTATCATGTTTTAATAAGATACCAACAGACAAAGCACCAAGAATATAGAAAAGTGATAATCTGAAAATTATACCTTTGAAAGCTCTAGGCATAGTCTTTCTTGGATTTTGAGCTTCACCAGCAACCATACCTAAATATTCAGGTGCAACTTCAGTGAAGACAGCTTTTAAGTATGCAGCCCAAAATGCATTAACTCCTGATCCAAGATATTGAGGAAAAGCGTTATCAATACCTTTAAAATTATGGAAACCAAAAGCCCAATGTTCTGGATTACCACCCACCATAGCAACAAAAGTGAAAAACAAAAGTCCAATAGCTAACATTAATTTACCAATAGCAAGGAAAAATTCTGATTCCCCATAGAAATTAACAGCAAAGATGTTAATCAAAACATAAATAACAATTTGTGGTACAAATGTATCTGCGGGACTATAACCTGTTCTCCAAAAATGAATCATTGAATTAACTGATGTAATCTCGAAAGGAATGTAAAGGGAAACCATAATATAAAAATTGAATCCAGCCATAACTTCAAATGCGGGATCAACAAACCGACCAGCGTGAGTGATAAATGGAGAATCGACAGGTAAATAACATATTAACTCCCCGATAGTCAAAGTAACAATATAAATAACAACAATACCATGAACCGCAAAACTTATAAGTAAATTACCGCATCCACCTTTCATTAAACCAGAACCAATAGTAACAAATAATGCTGTACCAATAGAACCACCAATAGAAATTAAATCAATATGTCTTTGCTTTAATCTTCTCTTTGTAACCGTTTCTTTGTCTATTGTTTGTAAAGGATTTACCTTTTGCCAGAAAGTTTTTGGTTTTTCATAAATGGATTCTTCATTATCGGTTTCTGTAGTGAGAGATTGTTTAGAATTGTTGATCTCATATTCAACATCCAAGTTATAATCTTTTTTTTCAGTTTGTGATGATAATGTGTTTGGTGAATTTATTATTTCTTCTACTTGAGAGGAACCAGTATCCGATCTTTTGTTAAACAACCCCATTTTTAATGTAGGTATTCTAATATAATATTATTATTTGTCGGTAAATTATTAAAATGACAATATGATAAAGAAAAAAAAAATGAAGAAGAGATTGTGCAGCAAAAATGTTTATCTAACAAATTGAAGATATGTGGATATATTTAAATTAAATTTACCGGAGATGAAAAAGAAAAGGATGAAATTTTGATCATGTATATACTTTTAATATTATTTTTTCACCACTTTTTTATTGTTTCAAAGATTCTCGAAGACGATAAGCTATATATATGCTTTCCTCGCTATAATAAGCAAAGTGACGCAATTTGATTGTGAATAATTTTTGCCTTATAGATTACTGATAAGCACAAGGGGCATTTGTGATTGTTAAAACAAGTTTCAGTAAAAAATGATTATCTAAATTTGTACATGCATCTTGCACTCAAAACTTGAGGCATGGTTATATTATTTGGATATATTATATATAATAATTCAATATTCCTCGCAAAAATTTCATGAACTATCAGAGGTGGAAGATAGAAAAACAAATTAAGATAGATATTTCCTTTTAGTTACAGTCTACAGAGAGTTATAATAAGCTTTAATTTTCAGTCTTGATATATATGACACCTGCCACGTAGATTCTCTCATTTTGACACATTTGACTTGCACCTTTTTGACATTTATCGTGTATTATATATTTCATTAATAATGTTGAGCATGTGTACATATATACAGTGGTTTTAAATACTATAAAAACACATCTACAAACTCAACATTCTGTTGCTGTGCTTGTTTCTTGTTAACGTTAAATAAAACGTGAATAATAAACCACTATATTAAGATTAATCGACAGAAGTGGAAGCAGAGTATTTGAGGATAAGGGAGTTCAAAAAAAAAAATTACAGGACTCTAAGGAAAATCTAAAATCTTCTTCATTTTAAAATTTCCCGCGCAATTCACAAGTCTGTGCCTTGTGCCTTGAAAATTGAACATCGCAATTTTTTGTGTTTTTTGTGTGTTTTGTTTTTTTTGATTGTTGATTTTTGATTTTTAGCTTTTCTCTACATTTCGTGAGCTTATTTCCGTGGGTATAATAGTTGATATTGGTCACCCCTTATTCATTCTTGATCTTTTTAACAGCAGTACTTTCTGTTTTTTTTCCCCTTTTTTTAATTAATACGCTTGATTGTTGATAGCTATAAAATATAATATGGTGGGTTGTATGTTAAAAGAAATATATATATCCTACTATATATATATATTTTTCCGGCGGATTTCAGTGTTGCATCGTTGTTAGAGAGATAGATCGATATGTTATCGATATTTCCAATTTCCGATTACCTATTACCTATATATTACCTATTACATACATTCTCGACACACTAACGAATAATAGATCGATGAAAGATCTGAAAAAAATAACAGTTAAAAAATCATAGTTACAGAAGTAAATAATTCTGTATAAAAAACAATGTATTAAACGTACCAGTAATTAAAATGGTCCACCAGTAAATTTAATCCGGCCGGCCCGCTGATTTCGTGCGAAACCCGTTGATTTTTTAACTATGGCCCAGGGCCCAGTGACAAGATGGTTACCGACAAAAATAGTCGCCGGCCTCAAGAAAATTTACTGCCGGGATTATTTGTATACTGGTTTAATCTTGCTGCTATATAATCTATATATTACCTCTGCAACTTGAATTTTTTGACTGTATATATATACCATACACTTTACAATGATCAGAAATCCCATACACTTTACAATGATCAGAAATATTAACAAATTTATTGTATAGAAGAAATTAACAATTGGAAGAAATTATTAATTAAAAGAAATGAAATCTTATTTTATAACCTCCTAGGAAGGTATCCCTTTGCTATCTTATTTCCAAAAATGTTAAGGAAATATTAATTTAATATATATATATATGTGTCAAAAACCAAAACAAAATGAAATGTATATTTAAGTATGATTTGTTTTTTTTTTTTTTTTTTTTGAAAACAAAAATAAAACTTAAAGATAAAAAAGTAGATATATATAAATATATGGTTGGAAAAGCATTAATGAATTGAATTAATTAGAAAAATTAACAGAAAAAAAATCAGAATGTAAATAGAAAACATGATCAAAGAATCCAAGACATGAACTTGCCAATAAAACCTTCCTTTTTGTTTTCTTCATGTGAAGCATAAAATTGACGTTCATGTTCGTCAATTTCTGCAAGATCGCTGAATAAATCAGCCTCTTCAGGTTTAACAATTTTTGTCTTGAAAACCAACTTCCAAACGATATAGATTCCGATATCAACAAACACCATTAAGTAGTAGTATAAGAATGAATCAACATCAAATGATGGAATAAAAGCTTGTGCACCTAAAAACATGATAACAAGGAATGTGGTGACTAATGAGAAAATTGCTGGATATGGTTGATACTTTGTAGTCCAAGCTTGCATTGGCATTGTAAATCTAGAAACACCTTGAACTTTACATGCCCTGTAAAAACATAAATAAGTTATCATCATGAAAAAGTAATTCATAACTTGACAACCAGTACATAAGTTGACCATCCAATCTAATGCAACAGATGCAGAATCACCTAATTGTAATAAGGATAAACATGACCATGCAATTGCCATTGCAATACCAAAAATTGGAACACCATTTCTTAAACATACTTTAAAAATTGCTGGTGCTTTACCTCTCTTTGCCATAGCATATAAAGATCTTGAAGAACAATAAATATATGAATTACCAGCAGAAAATGAAGAAGTCATACACAAAACATTAACAATATGAGGTAAAACCTTGATATTCATATTTTTCATAGCAATAACGTATGGAGAAACATTTGCGCCAGCAGCACCATTAGTAACAGCGGCAACTAAAGTAGGATCATCATGCTGTAATAAAATACCAACAGATAATGCACCTAGAACATAGAAAATGGAAAGTCTATAAATAATACCCTTAAAAGCTCTAGGCATAGTTTTTCTTGGATTTTGAGCTTCACCAGCAACCATACCTAAATATTCCGGTGCAACTTCGGTGAAGACAGCTTTCAAGTATACAGCCCAGAAAGCTGATGCACCACTACCTAAATATTGTGGAAACGCATTATCAACACCTTTGAAATTATGGAAACCAAAAGCCCAATGTTCTGGGTTACCACCAACCATTGTAATAAATGTGAAAAATAACAAACCAATTGCTAAAATTAACTTACCAATAGCAAGACAAAATTCTGATTCACCATAGAAATTAACAGCAAAAACATTAAGAACTAAATAAATAACAATTTGAGGAACAAAAGAATCAGCAGGACTATAATCACTTCTCCAAAAGTGAATCATTGAATTAACTGATGTAATTTCGAAAGGAATGTAAAGGGAAACCATAATGTAAAAATTATAACCACAAACAGCTTCAAATGCGGGATCAACAAATCGACCAGCGTGAGTGATAAATGGAGAATCGACAGGTAAATAACATATTAACTCCCCGATAGTCAAAGTAACAATATAAATAATGACCAAACCATGAATTGTAAAACTTATAAGCAAATTACCACATCCACCATGCATTAAACCAGAACCAATAGTAACAAATAATGCTGTACCAATAGAACCACCAATAGAAATTAAATCAATATGTCTTTGTTTTAATCTTCTTTCAGTATGTGCTGTTTTTTCAATTGTTTGTAAAGGATTACATTTTTGCCAAAAAGTTTTTGGCTTTTCTGTTGTATTTTGACTAGCAACATCAGAATCATCATCATTTACAGAACTATCTTTATAGTCAACGTTAATATCATAGAGTTTCTTTTCCGCACCAGAAGATGATACTGCATTATCATCGTTAAGAACTTCAATGGTTGTATCTGGATATGAGGTTTCTTTTTCGGAGTTGCCGAAAAATTTCATGTTGTAAGAACAGTAAGTGTTTGCGAATATATAGTGTACACAGTTAGTGAGATATGGAGAAAAAAAGAAAAAGTAGAAGATAGACAAAAAAGATATACAAAAAAGATAAACAAAGAAGATATTAAGTATTTAGGTTAAGGATCAAAAGAATTGATGGGGAAGATTAAGTATTTATATTAAAATTTGAAATAGACGTGATAATGGAATTCAATAGATACTAACGTTTGTAGTTTGTAGTGATGTTAACTACTTCGAGATGTGTTGCATCTAACATCTTGAAAAGATAAGCCAGTATAGAGTATAGAGGAGTGGTTTGTGACGGAATGAAGAATGCGGAATGCGATAAGATAAGATAAGGAGCTTCAACGATTGCACACTTTACACTTTACAATACTGAGCATCTCTAAAACCTAAAAACTAAAAACTAAAAACCAATTATTATTCTCTTCGTTAATTGTAGGCATTATACTGTTTAGAACCTCTATTAATTTCTCGCAAATTTTGCATTGCTCTTAAGACTCGACACAATATAAATGAAGGGTACAATACAAATCTAACGTATACAGTTTACAAAATATTTTGATAAGAATATTTTAGATTTTATTACATTAGTAAATAATAACTGATAACGACGACTATATCTTGCTTGCTCGAAGTTCAAAGTAGATAATGGATATCTGCGATCTGTAATAATGTCAGCTAAAGGTTGAACAATAAATGTGCTACGTGTTGCATGTAAATTGTAAATCAGCAAAGCTGAAGGCGTCCGCTCTTGGCCTGTGTTGGATTTGTACCTTGTACCCGCAAAACATTTCCCAAATCAAGCAGCAGATCCATGATTGATGATTGATGATTGCCGATAAAATATAAAATACTCTACTTATTTCTTATTTCTCAATTTTGTATAAGCGACCATATCGATGAGGTAAGATTCAAGACTGAAGGGTTCAAATGCTAACTTCGGCCAGCGGAAAATAAATGGGCTCAACACTTGTCGGATACCGGAGTCTTGGAAAAAGAAAACAGTGAATTAGTTGTTAGTTAACTCTTTGTTATCAGTTTTCGGTTATCGGTTATCAGTTATTATTGTTATTGGATCATAGGGTATATATGTATTACTTATTACTTATTACTTATCAATTACATATAGCTTCTATATAAATTAAGTGTATATTATTTTATATCTTTTACGTAGAAGATTAAACATAAGGCATGGGGGGCTGTAAAATGTGAAATATAAAGGTTAAAGGTTTTATTTACCTAATGAGTAAAAGCTACAAGCATATATGTAAGACGTTGGTTTTGCTCGGATTAAAAGTATAGTGTAGTCCATAAAAAATAGTAGAAAGCAACATAAATTTGATTTATTGAAAAATATTTATCAAAGGTAAAATGCTAGGAACTGGAAATTAAAAATACAAAAGTAAAACAATTGATTTTATTTAAGTTTACTTTTCAAATTGAGTGTAGAACCAATTTGATGAATGAAATTCAATATAAAATAATATGTCATTGAAATTGCATTTTTTATGTTTTGCTCCCCCTATAATTTCGTGGGGAACAAACAGAACAACTTACAACTTCCATAAATTTTGAGGGAAACTCAACATATTCAGGTGGGATCACTATATATATATATAAATACTATTAGGATATGTGGTCCTTTTACAAACCTCCATAATTTTTGATGCTTTAAAAATCATTTAATCGTTGGATGGGTTAATAATGGAATGTGGAATGCAGGCACTTATCAACCCGGGGTTGATGGTCGGTGATTAGCTCTCAGGAACAATTTCTGCAGTTATTTGTTCGGTTTTCCTCGGTGAAATTTTCTCTTAAGACAAACTGATCTTAACCCTTTTTAACCCAAAAAGAAGACAAGAATAAGAAAAATTGTATACACCATAGGAAAGGTGATATCTATTTCCCTTTTCAGTGAAATTGCATATTTGCCACTTATAATCTTTGATTGTTATTTCTGATATATATATTTTGATTTTTGATAAGAAATTCCGATGAGGTACACGGTACACGGTACACTCGATAAGCTAAATCCTAAATCCTCGAGAAAATTTAAATTTAAGCTCTGTAATACTCTCGGATACTCCGAAGAAGAAGAAGAATTGTTCCTTTTTAATAGAGCTGCAATAATAATAAGTTGAAAATTGTAAATTTTAAAGCTTTTCACAATATATATATACACACATAATATTTCAAAGTATATTATAATATTTCAAAGTATACGTCTTTCTTGTTAAATCACTATAATCTAATGTCTAATGGAATATTAAAAATCATCAGAGTCGACATTATACGATAAGAAAAATCTAAGGTCCCTAGAGCGACGCGTCGATGACAATCAAACTTTTGCATTTAACACAAAATCTATTAGTTATCAGTCTACTCCTCAGATTGTCTACACTACACTTTATGTTTAAAGTGTTTCATTGAATGAAGTGTTGATTCCCTAATGCTTTTGTAACCTCAGAATATTAAATTATATATGATATATACAAAATAAAATTAAAAATGCCGAATCATAACAAAGAACTACCTGATCATTTTTTACGCCTCTATGAATGGGCCGACCAAAAAACCGATGACACTGAAAACCAATATAATATGCAAATGATAAAGAGTGCTTTAATCAAAAATCCGGACTTTCAAACCATCGAAAAACATATAATACATTTTATCAATAATTATGAAATAAATAATGACAATAATTTGACGATTGAATATAGTATCGATGATATGATTATACCATTAATGGTTTTGCGTAGAGAATCACTTTTTAGTGTATTCTGCAATAAAATGATATCATATTGCAGAGATACAGGAACCACACTATTATACACATTAGACAAAAAGACAATAACACAAACATTTTTGCATAGGTTATTTCTTATATTAGATAATGACTCAACACCTGATTATACATCTAATCTAATTTGCAAATTTATTCTTCTTATTGAACCACGTGTTTTAAGTAAAAATTTGCAAAGGGAAATCATAAGAATAATTAAGAAAAAGTATTCCAAGCTTTGGGTTATGATACTGAGTGAAAATAATTATAAAATTCAAAATTTTCAACATGGATATCAATCAATTTCATTAAATTCGATTATCAATTATTACTCTGTATCGTTATCTCAATATCTTTTTTTGTATGCACATATTATATCTATAAAAGATGAAGATAATAAGGAAATACAAGAGGGAATTTTAAAACTCCCAAAGATTTTGCTGCTGGGTATAACAGTATTATCATCTTCACATAATTTTGAAATTTCATGGGCTGCCACATCTGTACTAATTGAATATACAAAGGTACACGATGTAACTAGTCACACAATAAATCATCTTGAATCAACAGTATTGAATCTCATTTCAAAGGAAATATCAAATAAAATATTTTTTTATAATATAATTTCAAAGTATAATATTCCTTTGAAACACATACCATTATCTTTATTGGTCAAACTTCTTAATAATTCTCCAACATTATCTGATTCTTTAAACGATCAAAATTATATTACATTAATTGAAAGCATTATCGATAAAGATTATAATAATGAATCAAAAGAGATGACATCTATAGAAGCATATAAATTTTCAATGTGTCTTACCATTATGAGTTTTCTAAGTTCCACACAAGATTCTGCTAGATTAAGTGTTTCAAAGGGAATTAATATAAACAAACTAATTAAAAACTCATTGACTTGGCACAATAAAATTTTAAAAGCTTTTAGTGATTTAGAATTTACTGCAACCCACTTGAACGTATTGGAGGTCTCAAATAGACTTACATATGCATCATGTTTAGTTTTACGTTCACTTTCTAGATCAGCTTCATTTTTAAGAACTTATTTTACTGAAATTGGTTTGATTGATACATTGATGGAAATTATTAGCTTTGATACAAATATTTTAGCTAATACTGCACTAATGAATGAAAATATTTTCAGTTATGAAAATTCATTACACATTTTAGTTCTTGGTGTTCTCACAAATCTTGTAATTGAATTTTCATACTCAAAAGATAAAATTAATGTTGATGAATTATTAAAAATATTATCGAAAATATTTGAAAATCCAAAATGTGAAGACAAAATTATAGCTTCACTTTCGATAATTAGAAATGCATTATTTGGAGCAAATCATATTTTCAAGGATAAATTCAAAGATATAATTGGTTTATCTAAAATATTTGAATTATGCAATAACACTAATAAATATATTAAAATTCAAAGTTTTAATGTTTTAAGAAATTTATTAGCTTATTCAAACAAAGAATGTGATATAGTTTATAACAATTTTAATGTTTTTTTCCATGATGATTTTGTTGATTTCTTAAGCAAACAATTAGAGAATAGTAGTTGTAGCATACTTGATGTCTCCATATGTTATTGCCTTGTGCATTTTTCTGCTTCTAATGTAAACAATAAAATAAGCATCTTAAAGAATAAATTATTATTAAATAATTTGCTTAAAGTTTTAATGAAGCCATTAAATAAAGAAAATGAAGAAAATTTTTGGGAAGCTAAAACTGCTGTTGCTTGGATAATTATTAATCTTACTTTTAAAGATGGTAACTCTAACATTCAAAATTTAACAAGGTTCAGTGATAATGAAGCAATTGAGTTATTTAATATATCAAACCGTTCAAATTTGTTAATTAATATGAGATTTCAAGAAACTTTAAAAGATTTAGCTGAAGATTGTCCAAGTCAAGATTTTACAGAAAGGGCTGGAAAGGCAATTTTTCAAATAATGGTTTCTACTAATATTAATTAAGATTATTTAATTTATATATATAGTTTTTTTTAATTTGATGACAAAGCAAAATTATTTTACTATTCAGCAATATTGGATTATTCACTTTCAATATCCATGATCTCATCATCATCATCAATTTCATCTATGTAGCTATTATTTCTATTAAGTGAGTTAAGCTTTTTCGATTCTCTTTTAGAATTTCCAAGAGATTTTAAAACATCTGAAAAATTATTGCCATAACTTGTTTTTTTAGGCGGTGGTGGAGAACTTAGTGATTCAGTTAAAAATTTCTTATTTGCAATACGGATATTTAAATCTAATGCTTTATCTAATAAGTCCGTTGCCATTGGATCATTGGGTTGAATAGATAATGCAGTATGAAGATATTCAACAGCATTTGTTATTCTTCCTAATTTCAAATGAATTAAACCTAGAGTAGAATAAATATTAACATCTTGTTTTGATATCTTTAAAACTTCATTAAAATGACTAATTGCTTTATTATATAAGCTCATTTTTCTATAAACTTGAGCCAGATTACAATGAATTGAACACCAAACTTTTGAACCATATTCCAGTGATTTGGAAGCAACTAATGCCCTCCTTAAATAAATTTCAGCTTTTTGAAGTTCATTCTTATGATAGTTCAAAACTCCAATTTCATTCAATAACAGTGGATCTGATGGACATATGGTATAAGAATAATTTAAGTATTCTGATGCTAAGGTATAGTTATTCATTTGTAAATACTGCATTCCCAGAAAAAGATTCGGAAGATGAGTTCCTGGAAATAATCTAGAAGCAGTTGCATATGCACTTATAGCTTGTTCATGTTCTCCATCTGCTGCAAACGTGTGAGCAAATCCTATCCATGCAGAACAAAGATTTCGATTTATAATTGATGCTTTAGAATAGAATAATCTAGCCTCAGATATTTGTCTTATTGAAAAATAGTAAGTACCAATAGCAACCCATGTTATATAATGATTTGGATAATTTTCTGCTAACTTATGGGCCATTAAAAATAACTTATTTTTACCACCTAATTCAAAAAGACAACTCAGATATTTTGTTAATGCTGCAATATTCAATTCATCACGCTCTATAACTTTAGTACAAAGATCCAAACAATCTTGAAATCTTCCCCTAATAAAATATAATTCAGCTTGACTTAACAAAATATCAATATTATCACTTAAATCATATTCATCTATTAATCTTTGTTTAGCATCTTCATATATACTTAAATTCTTATATTTATTAATATATGTAGTGTACAACATTTTAACAAGTTCATTATTATTATCAGCATCATCAAAATTAAGACATTTTAATAAATCCCATTCTTCGTCTGGAGTTATTAAATGATTTGATACCAATTCATCAAAAGCTTCAAAACATTTAACATCAACCAGAACAGCCTCTTTGTAACAATCTTTAGCTCTCTCAAAATTATTTTGTTTGGCATAAATAAGACCCCTTAAATAACACATTGAAGCTTCTAATTTAATTCCACCATCTGGATTTCGTATTGAATGATCTTTTCGAAAAGGATTAACTTCACCTATAACATCAAGAGCTTCATCTAATTTTTCTAATTTAATCAAACATAAACCTGCTAAATATCTACAGCCAACAGAAGCTTCAAATTTAGGACCTAGTAATAGATTTCTGGCAATTTGATAATTCGATGATGAATAATGAACTTGTGCTAACCAAAATGCATCATTAGGATCATTTGTTAATGACAATACTTTATCGCCTATATATATTGCTGTTTTATAATGATGCTGTAAAAGTGCATCATGCCTCCAAAGTCTAAGTTTATCAGCTTGTGTTAAAGGTGAATTTACATCAAAAATTGTAGAGGATTCAATATTTTGATTATTATTATTATTATTATTATTGTTGTTGTTGTTGTTGTTGTTGTTGTTGTTGTTGTTGTTGTTGTTGTTATTGTTATTATTATTATTAAAATTATTATTTGAATTATTATTAATACTATTGTTGGTGTCATTACTGTTTGAATTTAGCTTTTTCTTATTGTTATTATTATTAATTTCATTATTAGTAGAATTTATATTGATAGTATTGTTACTATCATTTTTACTGTCACTATAATTTTCATTAATATTATCTTTGTTGATGTTATCATTAATTAAAGCTGATCTCATGAATTTATCTGTATTTATTTTATCACTATTTCCAGCCAAGGCATCATCAACAAATAAAGAGCTTATATTTCTCGAATTTTGTGGGGATGACTGATGTACATATAAGTTTGGTAATGGTAGTGTATGATTTTTAGGTACTTTACTTGTCAATGAGCTTTTTGCGTTAATAATTGGTATCTGATTAATGGATTGTGATTGTGATTGTGATTGTGATTGCGATTGTGATTGCGATTGTTGTTGATTCAACGGATTTGGAGGTGTTTGGAAGTGATCTCTGACCCTTTTTGTAGCCAGAAGGGGTGAAAATGTAAGAATTGAATTGTTGGGGCTATTAGTGCTCATTTAACGATATATCTTTGAAAAGAAATCGGAGTAAAACGAACTAATTCATATCAAATCAACTCAAATTGTAATTGTTTAATCGTGTATATTTGTGTAAATTCATGTCACCAAAATAACTCGAAATCTGCAAAAAAGTCCAGAAAGGCAATCATGCCCCCTCACCCACAAATACAATGTCGTGCCACGACGTTTCCAATGTCGCAAGAGAAAGAGTCATTTTTAATTTTTTATTTTTTTTTTTTTAATTTTCAATTTACAATGACTCAGTCTGCTGCGATAGTTGATAGTTGATAGTTGATAGTCGATAGTGAAATAATTAATAGTGGAGGAAAGATGAACACCCGGTTCCGCTGATTGAGTTTAAAAGGTGGCGGGTTTCCCACACAACCATTTTATACATTCATTTTTCTACTGGTTTCCTGTCGAAAAAAACACAAACATACAAAAAACAAACATTGCAAAAATGGCTGCTGATAAAGTTATTCTCCATTTGAGAGCTGAAACAAAACCAAGAGAAGCTAGAGCTGCTCTTACCCCAAAAACAGTTAAAGAACTATTAGATACTGGTAATTTTGAAATTTTTGTTGAAGAAGCTCCACAATCCACTTTCAAAACAGAAGAATATCGTCAAGCTGGTGCTAAGATTGTACCTTTTGAATCTTGGAAAGGTGCTCCAAGAGAAAGAATTATTATTGGTTTAAAAGAATTAGATGAAGAATTATTTCCATTAATTCACAATCATATACAATTTGCTCATTGTTACAAAAATCAAGGTGGTTGGAAAGATGTTCTTTCAAGATTTCCTTACGGTGGTGGTACTTTATATGATTTAGAATTCTTAGAAAATGATCAAGGTAGAAGAGTTGCTGCTTTTGGTTATTATGCAGGTTTTGCAGGTGCTGCTCTGGGTGTTTTAGATTGGTCATTTAAGCAATTAAATTCTGATAAAAAAAATTTACCAGGTGTTTCACCATATCCAAATGAACAATTATTAGTTAAGGCTGTCAAAATTCAACTTAACAAAGCATATTCTAAGACTGGTAAATATCCAAATGTTTTAGTTATTGGTGCTTTAGGTAGATGTGGTTCTGGTGCTATTGATTTATGTAAAAAAGTTGGTATTCCAGAATCTAATTTAATTAAATGGGATATTAATGAAACTAAAAAGGGTGGTCCATTTAAAGAAATTGCAGATGCTGATATCTTTATTAATTGTATTTACTTATCAAAACCAATTCCACCTTTTATCAACTATGATTTATTAAACAAAGACGACAGAAAATTAAGAACTATTGTTGATGTTTCAGCAGATACAACTAATCCACATAATCCTGTTCCAGTTTATACTGTTGCAACTCAATTTGATGATCCAACTGTTTTAGTTAAAACTACAAAGGGTCCAAAATTATCTGTTATTTCTATTGATCATTTACCATCTCTTTTACCAAGGGAATCTTCAGAATTCTTTGCAAGAGATTTATTACCTTCTTTAAAGGAATTGCCAAATAAGGAAAATGCTCTTGTTTGGGTCAAGGCCAAGAAACTTTTTGATGATAATGTTAAGAAATTAAACCAATCAAAGCTTTAGATAGTGATTTTTGAGATCTTTTTACAATTTCCATTTTTATAAAAAAAACTTTATACATACCGTAAATCAATTACAATAGCTAAATAATTTAATACTTAATTTTGATAAGAAGTTGATAATGAGTAGGGTTTCGATACTAATAAATCATACCTTCAACAATTTATCATAAAAATTTACTGATTTTTTTTATTTTTGTTTTGTTTTGTTTTTTTTGTTTTGTTTTGTTTTCTATTTTTATATAAATTTAGTTCTAAAGTATGAAAATCATACTTATTTTTAAATTATTTAAATTATTTTTCCATTTCAACATGTAATAATTTCTTCCTTTCTTTACGTTGTTTCTTTTTAGACATTTTCTTTTTACGTCCTTTCATTACATGAGCCAAACTTTCACCATCACTTTCATATTCACTATCTGTTGCAATATCTTTTAATGCATCATCAGGATTATAGATTGGTTTCATTGTACTTTTTTTCTCTATACTTTCTTGAACTGTAGAAACTACATTTAATCTCTCACCTGTTGAATATACAGCAACTTGATCCATTATTTTAGAATCTAAATTCCAAACAACAATTTGACCATCAGATGAAATTGAAACCATAAATACATATAATTTACCATTATTTAATTCTTTAAAAATTGAAATACCTTTAACTCTTGATGCATGACCTTGTAATTTAAATGATGGTTCTGGTAAAGAATCTAAATTACCACCATCAATATCATCAACAGATTTATTATCTTTTGGATTAAAAATTTTATCTGTAAATTCATAAAAGTTTATAGAACCATCATTTAATGCAATTATAATATATTCAATTTTATTATCAAGTGTAACAAATTCGATATCCATTATAATTTTTTTATTTGTTGTATTTAATAAATTACACATTTTAGCATCTCTTGTCTTCCAAAACATCAATCTATCTCTAAAACCAACAATGAAAAAATCACCAGTTGAATTAAATCTAATAAAGAAACCAGTTTGACCACGAGTTAAAGCACCTTTTAATTTTAAATTACTTGCCTTTTTTGCAGTCATTAAATTCCATAATCTAACAGTTTGATCACTACCAACAGAAATTGCAACTCTACCAGAAGGATGAATTGCTAAATCATTAACTGAACCTTTATGACCTTTTAATAAGCCAAATTTTTCCCAATCTTTTGTACGCCATATTAAAATTGTACCATCTTCAGAAGCTGATAATAACCATTTACCCTTTTTATGACACGGATATTCAATTTTATTATTAAGAATTTCTTTTTCTTGATTATCATTATCATCATTATTATCATCATTATCATTATCATCATTATCAACTTCATTTGAGAATAAAAGTTTTGTAATTGAACCATTATGTTGTAATAACGTACCTAATTCTTTTCTCTTTTGTAAATCATAAATTCTAATATGTTCATCATTTGAACCAGTAACTAAATATCTTTTAGCGATATCCATGGATCTAATTGATAATGAGTGAGCTTGGAAATGGAAAATTGGTTGGAAATGTGGTTGTCTAATATCAATTTTCTTATCGGATTTAATTTCATCTTTATTTTCATTCTCATCAGATTTTAAAGGGATCGTTACAGAAAGACAAAGAAGTGAATGTTCATATGAACCTGCAATAATTCTAAATTGAATTTGATCTGACATTGTTGATTAGTCTTTGTATATGTATTAAAACTATATTAGATATATATTTATCAATAAAAGAAAATAATAATTCAGTTGTTGAAACTGAAAAAAAAAATTCTATTAAAAAATTATCAAAATAAATTTTTCAGATGCAGAAAGAGAAATTCAAGATTCATGATGGATATATATTTGAAATTTGATATTAAAGTTTTCGCGAGAACGCTAACATAAACATAAACTTGGAATTCGCAACTGGCTGGCAACTTGGAAAGTGGCAACCAAGAATTAACTTCTACTCTGCTTTATTTTGTTAAAATACTCTGCAAGAGTACCACAGTGGCTATTGATATCCTTTACCGAAGAGTTTCAATTGGACATGAATGAAGTAGGAGACATGTCTTCTAAGGAGCCAATGCAGGTTTCAAATACTGACCTCAAAACAGAAACAGAAACAAAAACAGATAATAATAATAATAATAATAATAGTAACAACAACAGCAAGAACAACAGTGAGATTGTTGGACAAGGTCAAGATAATAGAAACAAATATGGCAATTCATCAAAGAGAAATGGAAATGATTTTCAAAGACGTAATATGAATAATAGAAGTGGAAATCGTAGAAATAATAATAATAATAATCGTAGAAATGGTATTAATCGTCAAGATATTACACCAAAAGCTACATTATATGTTAATGGATTTATTAAGGGTACATCAGCAAAAACTTTAGCACAAATATTTGAAGTTTATGGACCACTTGCACAAGTAAATGTTTTACCACCACGTCAAAGTGATGGTGAACAATATGCATTTGTTGCATTTAGGAAAATTTATGATATGAATCATATACTAGAAGATATTGAACATGGTAAAATTTTAGATGATGGATTAGCTATAAATCCAGCTAAAGGTATTTCATGTGAAAAGGCAAGAACTTTACCAGTATCACAAAGACATATTGAAAGAAGAAAAACTGAAATAAAAGATAATAGAAGAGATGTTGGTATTGGTGGCTATAATAATGTAAGGAATGATTATAATATTAATGATAGAAAAGAGTATGATAGAAGAGATTATGATAGAAGAGATTATGATAGAAGAGAGTATGATAGGAGAGAGTATGATAGGAGAGAGTATGATAGAAGAGACAGAAGGGATAGAAGAGATATTCGAGATTATGATACGAGAGATAGAAGAGATAGAAGAGATAGAAGAGATAGAAGGGATAGAAGAGATATTCGAGATTACGATAGAAGACGTATTGGTAGAAGAAGTCGTGGATATAGCGATGAAAGTGATTATGATTCATATGATGATTACGAGGATGAAGAAGAAGAAGAATATGATGACGATGATGATTATTATTATAGAAGGAGAAGATCTAGAAATAGATCATATTCGCCAAGGAGAGATTATAGTTATGATGATTACGAAGATGATGAAGATGATGAAGATGAAGATGGTGATAATGACGATAGTAATGGTGGTGATTATTACGACGATAATGTAGATGATTATGATGATTATGATGGTTATGATGATAATAGAGGACATAGAAGAAGAAGAGCTAATGTTAGAATCGAGAGGATTGATAGAAGAAGAAGAGGAGGTGCCGGAGGTGGTAGAAACAGGGACGAGAGGGGCAGAAAAGGTGGAAGCAGATCAAACCGAAGAAACCACAGCAGCAACCACAGCAGCAACAACAGCAACGGTAGTCACAATGTTGATGGCTATGATGGTGCAGATGTGAGTATGGATGCAGATGCACCACCACCCCCACCTCCCATGAGAGACGATTAGACAGAAGCCATCTTCAGTCCGCTTGTGTAGTGTGTAGTGTGTAGTGTGTATAAGTGAAAGCAGTGAAGTGCCAGGCGCCAGGTGAGAAAATTTTCAGCGAGCGGTCCACGCCTAGTGTGTAGTGTAGTGTAGTGCTGGCCAGCTCTGGGCTCCCAGCGACTTTGATTTTGATTTTATTTGACTTTTGTTTGCCACTGCCCGTTTAACTAACGCCTTTTGGAGCGTATTTTCTGTATTGAAGAATACGTACGTACGTTGTAGGGAGGGAGGAGATGTGTTGTTATGTTTCTGTGGTTTGTGATTGGACAATCACTGTCAAGACACAGCAACAGCAACAGCAGCCACCCCTACCCCCACCATGGATACCTTCATGACATTCATATCCAACGGGGCATATCCCAATAAGAAAGATCAAGAGAGAGACTTCACAGAGGAAAACAGTAATACCACAAAATCTATTAATAATAAGCAATCACTAGCTATTGATTTCTCATCTGATATCAATATGGATAATGACGAAATTTCTCAACAAATTTTAGATGATGATGTTTTAAATGAATTTTTAAATCCAAATTGCTTTCAACAACAAACTGATAATAATAATAATAATAATAATATCAATACCAATACCAATAATAATAATATCAATACCAATACCAATAATAATAATATCAATACCAATACCAATAATAATAATAGTATATTGGATTTTATTGATAATTCCGGTGGCGATAATATTCTTTTCACAAATCAAGATAGCAATAATAATATTAAAAACAACAACCTAACTATTGAAAATATCAACTCAAATAATTCAATTTCACTTAATTCACCTTTACAAATAATTCAAGTTGAAGATTCTTTATCTTTTAATCCTTCTGATGATTTAAGAAGATATGAAAATTCAAAAAAAGAATTAATGAAAGTAAAATTCGGTCTAAATAAAGAATCTAAATATGTTTATCATTCAAATGTTGGTTTCCCATATACAAAAGCTCCAGTTGTTAATAATGCAGAAGATCCTGAAGTTACAACAACTCTTTTACCTTTAGATTATCAAGAAAGTTTCCTTAAAAATGATTCAGAATTTGATTATCAAATTAAAATTGAAGATTTACCAAAACATTCAAGAGTTGAAACTCAAATAAAATTAGATATTACTATATCACCTCCACCACCACAATTTTTACTTCATATACCAAGAGATTCAATTACAAAACCAAAATTTACTTTAGCTGATAATGATATTAATGATTCAATTAAAGAACATTTATTATATTTAGATATATTTGTTGTTGGTTCTCAAACTTCTCATACTAAAGATGGACCTGTAAGAAGTTGTAATGTTTGTAAACGTTGTATGAGACGTGAATTGAAAAGGGCTTCAAGACGTAAAGCTGGATTAGTTGATGATTCTTCAAATTGGGATATAAATTTACCAAAACGTGCAATAATAATCAATAGTAAAGAAATTGTTTCATTTCCAGCTCCAAATGGAAGTATTAATGAAAAAAAAATTGAATTATTATCAAGAATTGTATGTTATTGTAGGCATCATCAAGAATTAGAAGGTTTCCAAATATTAATCTTTTTAAAAAATAAAAATGGTAAAATCATTGGTAAAACAATTTCAACTCCAATTCTTATTATGGATAGAAAAAAATCTTTAAAATCAAATAATAATATTAATAATAATATTAATAATACCAATGAAAAAGTTAGTGAAAGTATATCAAATACTGAAACACCTTCTGATTTATTTACAAAATTTTCATATATGAATAAGAAAAATTCTCCAATAACATCTAATAATTCGAATGAAGGTTCTTCTAATGAATTAAGTGTATCAACAACAACTCCTTCCATAAATGATACTAATAACAAAAATAAGAATAAGGGTATTAACAATCATAATATTGATAATAATAAGAATACCATTTCTATAACTACTGCTTCAACTTCTAATAATACTAATAATATCAACAATACAAGTATGAAAAATATATCTGCTTTAAGTTCTGTATCAGTAACTAACTTAAATTCAATGAATGTATTACCAAATAGTACAAAACCTCAATCAGGTGTTTTTTCTTCTTTATTTTCATTTGATCCATCAAATTTACTGGGAGATGAAAATTCTAGACAAATCAAAAGACAAAAAAGACCTTGGTCTCCAAGTGAATCTAATAATTATGTTGAAAATATTAACCAAAAGAGAATTCCATCATCAAATAATGTTCATAATATTGGTAATATAAGTAATTCTGAAAGAAAAATATCAATAAAGAAAGAACCATTATCACCAATGAGTTCTGATGCAGTTTCTCCACAAAATCATTTATTTTCTTCAGCAACAAGTGCATTTTCAACAACACCTGAAAAGGAATATCATGAAGCATCTTCAACCATTAGTCCTGCTAATAATAATATTAATTCAATTAATATTGAAACTCCTATTGCAAATAATGTAAATCAATCAATGTTACAATCAGATATTAATAATAATTCTAATGATAATATGGAATTTGATTTAATTAATAATATTAATATGAATATTAATGTAGGAACTAAAATAAATTCATCAATTGAAGAGTATCCAACTATTAGAAGAATTATTCCTGCACAAGGTCCAATTAGAGGTGGTATTGAAATTACTTTATTAGGTACTAATTTTAGACCAGGATTAATTGTTAAATTTGGTAGAAATGTTGCTCTTGCAACTCAATGTTGGTCTGATTCAACAATTGTAACTTATTTACCACCTGCAAGTCAAGCAGGTCCTGTTTTAGTTACATTTGAAGATTCAAATTATGATTTCACAAATTCAAGTGCTCATCAAATATTTACTTATACAGATGATACTGATAGACAATTAATTGAATTAGCTTTACAAATTGTTGGTTTAAAAATGAATGGTAAATTAGAAGATGCTAAAAATATTGCAAAAAGAATTGTCGGTAGTAATCAAATGGATTCAACACAATCATCACAACAATCACAAACAAGCCCAAATTCCATAATGAATTATAATTATAATTATAATTATAATAATAATAATATTTCAAATTCATCAGTCGAACAATTAAATCAACAGTTACAATTAAATTGGATGGCTGTTGCATCAAATAAAATTAAAGAATTATCAAAATCAACGTTAAATCATGAAGAAATTTTAATTAAATTTTTATCAATGATTAAAACTCCAAATTCTTTAATTTCAATACCAAATTGGGCAGTTTGTAATTTTGAAGGTCAAACAATGTTACATTTAGCATGTCTTCAAAATTATAGTAAATTATGTCAATTTTTAATTAAAAATGGTTCAAGAATTGATTATAAAGATAATAATGGTTTTACTCCAATTCATTTTGCATTTATAACAGGTAATAGAAAATTGATTAATTTATTAAATAAATTTAAAGCTAATATTTCAAATAAATTAGATAATGGAGTTTTATTAACTGATATTGCAGATTCTAATGTTTTAGATTTAATTCATTCTAATAATAGAAGATCTTCAACGTCATCAAGTGATGTTAATTTTGATGATGATGATGATTATGATTTCAATGATAATAATAATAATAATAATAGTGAAGATGATCGTGATATTAGTATTGATGAAGTTGATACTGATTTGAGTTATGAAATGGATAATGAATTTGAAGAACTTGATGATTATCAATTAAGTTACAGAAGTCAACATCGTCATAAAAATAAGAAACGTTATGTACGTCGTCATAATAATAGCAATAATAATAATAATAATAATAATAATACTAATAATGCTGATAATGAAGATGATTCTGAATTTGAAGCAGATAATGAAGATGATGATTCTATATCTGATAAGATTCAATTGGTTGAAAAGAAAAATGGTAATAAAAATGATATTAAGAAAGAAACCAATTCATTTGGTTTTAATTTATGGGTTGAAATGAAGGAAGCTATAAAGAATAAAATGATTGAATTTAGTAGTACGAAAATTAATAAAAAGACTAAGAATAAAACTCGTGATCATCAAATTATAAAGGATTCAGAAGACCATGTTGATTGTGAAGTATTAGATAATGAAGGGGTGGAAGAAGAAGAACAAGATGATGATGATAACAGTGAAGGTGAAAGTGAAGAAATGTTACCATCATATGATGATTTATTCCCTCATTCATCACTTCGTTCATTTATCAACTTTCGTGGTCATGTTGATGATGATCAAGATCAATCAGTTAAGAAAAGAAGTCAACAACAACAACAACAACAACAACAACAACATATACAATGTGAAACTGTATATGAAGCTAATAGAGGAGGAGAAGGAGAAGAAGATGATGATGGTGATGTTGATATTATTGCCATGAATTTGCGTACATCTATTAATTCAGATACTAAGCTTATGTTTTTCTGGTTGCCTTGTATGTTATTATTATTACTAATTGTTATTGGAAATAATTTAAATATAATAACAATTCAAAACTTTCAATTCTTTTCTTATTATCTTGAAAAAATTAGAGAAATTGTTGGTTCGTTTATGTTAGGTAAAGAACGGTTTACAAATTTAATTAATGAAAACATTAGTTACGGTAGGGAACGTATGGAAAATCTTATAAATGATGTCAATGATGCTATGATGACAGCAGTTGTTGGTGTTGGTCGTTGAAGATACCAATGGGTAATTAAACATATATATTTATTATAGTGTTTGTAATATAAATAAATTGATAGTCTTTCTGATGACCTATCTGACTCTTCATTACTAGCATGTATGAAATAATGGAAATGTTAGATGAAGTATCTATAGATATACAAAAGAGTAAAAATGACGTTACTTCTCGTATAAGGCTAATATCCTACTTGTAAGCCATATTGAAACTAATAGTAGTAGTAGAATCGTTTAGATTACTTTTGGTAACACTTTCGAACACAAAAAAATATATAATTTGCTCATTATGATCTTTTAGGATGAAAATTTGGTAAATTTAACTGGTCTGGTTATGGGACCTTTGATTGAGTGTGAACAGTGAACGGACAAAATACTAACTCCGAGATGTCATCTCCTCCGCAAGTTGGTATAAATTGATCAAAGTTTCCAAAATTTTATATAATTGATCTTTTCAATAAATGATTCATTCCTAAACATAATAAATAAATGAATATATTATATTATAATTCTCAAAAATTAAATAAAAACAAGAAATATGTCTGTATTATGCTATGATGCTATAGTTATTGGTGGTAGTGCGGCCGGATTATCTGCAACTCTTGCAATTGCAAGAACTTATGCTTCCGTTATTTGTATAGACGCAGGTAAACCATGCAATATATATGCTAAAGAATCTCACAATTTTATTACTCATGACTCTGAAAGTCCAGTAAGCATTAGAAGTAAAGCAAGAGAGCAAATTGAGAAATATCCAACTGCACAAATAATTGATAATGAAGTAGTTTCAATTACCAAAAATAATCAATTGTTCAAGGTTTACACAAAATCTGACAATATAATTTACCAGGGAAAGAATATAATTCTTGCAGTGGGTTTAAATGATAATATAGAAACCTCTAACATCAAAAATTTATCTCAATTTTGGGGTAATTCAATCTTTACTTGTGGTTACTGTCATGGTTTTGAATTTTATGGTAAAAGAGCAGGATTACTTCTTTCCAATGAAAATTTTTTCAAACAAATGATTCCAGTAGTATATAACTGGAACAAAAAACTCACTGTATTTGGAAACAAGAGCAATATTGAACAATCTTTCTCCATTGAAGAACTCGAAAAGAGGGGCATTACTATAAACTCAAGCTCTCCTATTGTTCAAATTGAAGGTGATAACTCCGAAATCAAGTCTGTAATTTTGGAAAATGGTGAAAAAGTGGAACTAGATGTTTTATATTATGTTCCAGACTCTGTCATTAATATGAAAGATATTGTCATCAAACTTGGTGTCGAATTGGACGGAATGGGGTTAATCAAAGTTGAAAAATCCAACCAATCAACTAATGTACCAGGTGTTCATGCTGCTGGAGATTGCACAACTATGATTCGTTCATTGGCCAATGCAACACAGAGTGGTCAATGGGCCGGTGTAAGTATTACTCATAAATTATTTTTTGATAACTGGTCATCACATTAATCAACTGTTTTTAATCAAAGTAACCCGTTGAATCCATGCTGAATATGTTTTTTTTCTACTTTTTGATATAGTTTTTTTAATATGAAGCTAAATGATAGAACAAGTACTGTGTCACGGATTGTAGAGTGTAGATTCTGGTGAAGCAACTCGTCGAAGAAAGAAACAAGATGCACGAAATACTCCGTTTCCCCGTGTTTCCGGCGTGGGGCTGTGCGTGTGTGATTGAGTGAAAGATTGACTCACCACTCACGATGAGTAGTCGGTTAGTGAATTTGTGGGGTGGAAAGTGGACAGTGGGTGGATTTGTGTATTCTTATTATGTCATTGTGATTTCTTCGTTTCTGTTTTCTTTTCTTTTCATTTTCTTTCATTTCTTTTCTTTATCATACTTCTTTCTTTTGCCTTTTTTCTTAGGAGATACTGTGAAGGTTTTCTTACTTATATATATACAAAGATAATTAAATTGATTTCCAATGTCAATGTGGAAAATGAGTGATGCTCTAAGGCAACAAATTTACAAATATGCCAAACTTCCTCAAACGGGAGTATCACTACGACAAATGGTTCAATTTGGTCCGAGACCATCAAAAGGGTCGTTATTTCATGCTTCATATTTTGCAGTCCATGAATTGCCAATAAGATTAAGTCATAGAGTAAGAGAATTAGAACATTTGCCATTGGATTTAAGTGAAGATTCATCTATTAAATTAGTGCGTGATTGGTATGCACAAAGTTTTGAAGAATTAATGGCATTGAAAGAACCAATTTTAACTGATGAATTTAGAGCTCTTTTATTAAAGAACAAAAAAGAGGATTTATTTTGGGATGATAATGAATTTGATGATAATAATAATTATAATAATAATTTCAATAATTCTAATAATAATGATAGTAATATACGAAAAACAAATAGGAGTAATTTTATTTTTGAAGATGATGGTATTATCATCGGTAGAAATAGAAATAAGAATAGTAATGATTCTGCTGATAGAATTGTTGATAATATTGAGTTAAAAACGCAATCAAATAAACATAGTAATAATAATAATAATAAAGATTTTGAAGAATTTGAAAGACCAATAGGTTTGAAAACATATTACCAAAGTGCGCCAAATGATATCATATACCCAAAAGAAGTTACAGATTACAATAAGTTAGTTACTGATACTTTAGTTAAGATTAAGAGAAGACATGATGCAACTGTTGCAACATTAGCTAGGGGTGTTCAAAATTGGAAACAAAAAAATAATTATAAATACTTAAACAGTCCAATCAATCAATTTTTAGATAGATTTTATATGAGTAGAATAGGAATTAGAATGTTGATTGGTCAAACAATTGCAATCAATCAACAATCTTTTAAAAATATGCAAGATGATGATTATGTTGGTATTATATGCCTTCATTGTAATATTAAAGATATTATTCAAGATGCAATTGATGCTGCAAGATTTGCATGTGAAGAACACTTTAATATTATGGAAGTCCCCAAAGTTAAATTATATTGTCCATCAGATTTAACATTTAGATATGTTCCAGGTCATTTGGTACATATGTTATTTGAAACATTAAAAAACAGTTTAAGAGCAACAATTGAACATCATAGTCGCTTACATCCAGGAGTTGATTTAGATGATATAAAATATCCACCTATTAAGATCATTGTTGCTAAAGGTGATGAAGATATTACAATTAAAATTTCAGATGAAGGTGGAGGAATTCCAAGATCTGCAGTTCCTTTAATTTGGACTTATTTTTATACATCTGCAGAAAAGCAAATTAAAGAAGATGATTTATCTGATTATCACAACAATCACAAAGTACCATTTATGGGTTTAGGTGTAGGTTTACCACATTCTCGTTTGTATGCTAGATATTTCTCAGGTGATTTAAAATTGATTAGTATGGAAGGTTATGGTACTGATGTTTATCTTCATCTTAATCGTTTAAGCAGTTCTACTGAACCATTACAATGATTATTCAATGGATCTTTTGTCAATGAACTATATATAAGTATATATTTCCTTTTAAAATTAATCATGTTTCATAAATTCAGTATGGATGCAATATTCCAGATTTATTAACTGTAAAAGACACACTTACTGCATAGTTTGTATTGTGTGTATGTACGTATTTCAGCGCAAATGTTAGTTGAAAAAAAAAACTGAATTTTGACCGGTATTAGGTATTAGGTACTATTGTGTGTTATATAGTAGTTCTTTCCTCTTTTCGCTAATGAAGTTGTTTATAGGACATAAACTAATGTAATAGTAACAGGTAGTACCTTTTATTAAGTTGTACAGGTAATTGACAAACTATTAATATATTATATTATATTATTTTATATTTTCTATTATATCATATTATATTATTTGAGGTAATGTCAGGGAAATTTCCCAGAAATACTTATACCTCGTTTTCACAACGTTATTTTTCATTGCGACATACTTTTATACGACATCAAACAACAATTCCACATTTATCAACATCAAATCTAAATAACACAGTATCTAAAAATTCAGGACTTAACATTAATGATAAATTTAATGAGTTTGATTTGGAATTAAATGATTTGAATTCTTATGAAATATTTCAAAATTCACAAGATCGAATATTTCAAAGTTCTGAATTTCGTTCATTAAGTTTATCAAAACATGGTTCTTTAATTCAAGATGATGAAATTCAAAATATACAGTCTGATAAAATCAAATTTGAAAATTCATTAGAATTTCTTCTTGATGAAGAAGAATTAAATGTTAATTTTGTCTCAGATAAAGAAACATATACTAAAAAATCTAAAAAAGGATTAAATAATTCTTTTAAATATGCAATGCAACAAAATCCAGGAGAAACTAAACAATTAAAGAAATTAAGAATATCACAAGATTATAAAGTTAAAAATAGCTGTATTAATGAATTTTATCAAAGTATTATTGGTAATGAAAAATCTATAAAGGATTTTAATTTTTCATTACCACAATTTCCAATTGATTTAAACCTTAAAACACTTAAATATTATTTGATTGAAGTTAATGCAATAGATTTTACTTATGATTTTAACAGATATGAAAATATAATATATAAA
Source organism: Pichia californica (assembly GCA_030574395.1). Classification (NCBI taxonomy): domain Eukaryota; kingdom Fungi; phylum Ascomycota; class Pichiomycetes; order Pichiales; family Pichiaceae; genus Pichia; species Pichia californica. Next base: position 31,157 of record JAJMEW010000009.1, read on the forward strand.
CAAATGGATGAATTATTAAAAAATATTAATAAACTTGATGGATTGATTGATATTGAAATTTTGCATCAATTTTTAAAATTTTTTAGTAATTATCCAAATGAATGGAAAATTTTTAAAATTATAACTAAATTTGAAAAAATGGGTATATTTCCGAATAGAAATACTTTACATCTTTTAATATATAAATTAAAAGATATTAAAAACACTGTATATAAGAAAAAGATATTGAAATTATATCTTGAAATTGGTATTGAAAAATGGAAAATATCACCAGATTTAACAACTAGAATATTAATTCATGATTGTGAAAGTCCATCTAAAAATAGATTAGCATTAGCAAAAATTCTTATCAATGAAGGCGTTGATAAAAGCATATTAGAATGGTCAATGTATGAAGATTATATAATTATTTTCATTAATAATTCAATTGAGAAAGGAAATAAAACACAAAATTTCGAAAAAGCAATTGAACATTTAACTCATTTAAAACTTATAGACAAAAAAAATTTAGAAATTAAACGGTTATTTAAAATTTATATTCATTCTTTAACATATATGAATCAAGAATCTTCAGCTATAAATGAAATATTGACAACAAATAAACAAGATTTAGTTACAACAGAATGTTGGGATATTATTATTCAAAGACTGTTAGAAACCAAGCAAATATGGAGTTGTTTTGCTTTAGTCAATATTTTAGAATTAAAAAATGGCATTGAGAAAAGAAGAATCATTTTTAAAATATTACAAAATTATAAAATAATATATGATTTCTTTACTAAAGAAAATATTAAAAAATATAATAAATCATTACTTTTTTGTTATATAATGATGATTCTTCAAAAAAAGATAGATATTGAAACATTACCTGTTAGTGAACTTATCAATAATATTTTAGAATCAAATGGACCTTTCAAAGAAGAAATTTACATTAATATTAATAAAGAATTTCAAAATTTAAAGTTTTGGAAAAGTATAGATGATTCATATAATTGTTATATTTCTTCACTTTATTTGAGTTGTGAATCCAACTCTAATTTTATAAAACGATTATGGAGAGTCTACGATATTGAAGACCAAAAGATATATGCTGGTGATGAAAGTATAGATCCGTTGTTGTTCCCTTGGATGTAAAGTCTACTCTATATTTACATTTATATTTCCTACACCATACACCATACCCACTTTATACATTTTCATTTCTATTGTATATTTATATAGAGCTTACGTAACGCAAAATGATGAAAAAATATAGATGAAGAACATTCTTCGCTTTTCGCTCACCATTAAATTCATCAACACATTTTCATGTAAGTTATTATGATGGACGATATTTATAATCTTTATCGGTTGGCTAAATACAATATTAAAAAATTAAGGACATATATCACTATTGAAAAGAATGTTTAGACAGGTACTCAGGAAATTTAGCACTAGTCGCTCTTCACTTGAATCCTCATGTAAGGAAGGTACAAAGATGAATTTAAATATTTACAAGAATGGTAAGCCAATTATTGCTCTTAAAGATGAAGAATATCCAGACTGGTTATGGGGATTATTAGATAAGGATCTTCAAATGGAAGAATTAAAGAAAGAGGATTGGTTTAAATATAATAGAAAAATAATTAAGAAACAAAATATTGAACGTATAAAGATGAATAATTTTATGCAAAATATGAAAAAATAAATTAAAGAATTTATGATGATAAAATTTTGGTACTTACTTAATTCATGTAGATAGAAAATGTTATAAATAATTATTTTTAAAAAAAGATGTTTATAATAATAATAATCTTTATAACTAACTTAAAATAAATACAATACATCCGTTATTAGCGTAATTAGGAGTAAAATAATACACAGTAAAACAACCAAAACCGGAAATCAAAAATCAAAAATCGAAAATCGGAAACAAGATTTCGTCGATCGACGACTACAAAAAAAAAAAAAAATACAATTATTGTAGTTGAAATTGAAATCTTATGAAGTTTGGAGTCGATAAACCGAGGAATATACTAAGTCAATATTATACAATTTAAATATGCAAATCTATATGTATGATCTTTTAACATACTGAAAAGATTTGAATAAAAGTTAAGGTTAATCTTTTCATCAAGAAATAGAAATGTTGAAAACTAGCTTCAAATCCTTAAAAATTAATTTAAAATCATCAACGGTAACTTTTCAAAGGTCAATTATCAATGGTCCAACCAAAACAGGAAGTAATACAATTAAAAAAAGTCCGACTAAAACATCAAAAAATGCTAATGATGAAGGAAAAAAATCATCAAATTCATTTCTTGATTCATCATTTTCATTTCAATTATTTTTAATTGTTGGTGCAATGGGTGCAGGTTATACATTAGGTAAAACAACAATTTTAACATCACCACCAGCTACATTGTTTCCAAATGAATCAATTACACCAACAGATTTATTAGTTGAATATGAAAAAAGTGATAAAGAAATTGAAAATAAACAATATGATATGTTTAGAAGATGCATTTTAAGAATTTTAGAATCAAAAGGTTTTGAAGTTGATATGAAATATGGTAAAAATCAATCATTATATGATGAAAAATATTGTAATAAAGAAATTTCAGATATAATGAATTCAGAGGATGGATTAAATGACGTTTTCTTTGGTAAAGATTCTAAAACTTGGGAAAATAAAGAATTTATTTGGTATCCTGAATCTACAAATGATGTCTCAATGATTTTAAAATATTGTAATGAATTTAAGATACCTGTATATACAGAAGATTTTGGTTTTAAACCAAAAGGATTAGTTTTTTCAATTGATTATAAATATTTCCAAAATTCAATTAAAGAAAAAGATAGTAATATAATTAAATTTAATATTGGATTATCAAATCAAAAAATTAATGAAATTTTAAAAGAAAATGATTTAGAATATGATATTAATTCATCATTAAGAGCATCTGATTTATTTTTAATGAAATGTGGTATTCAATTAAATGATTATAAAAATAGATTAATTAATAATAAAATTAATAAAGAATATATTAATGGATTAGAATGTGTTTTAGTAGATGGTTCGATTATGGACCTTAAAAAATATAGTGATGATATAAAAGATGATGATTCTATTTTATATGGAATTGTTTCATCTGCTCAAGAGATTATATGTGCTATTACAGAAGTTTCTTTAGATAAAAGAAAATTAGAGTTAATTAAAGAAGATTTAAGTAAAAATTTAATTGTTATTGGATCAAATGAACTTAGTAAATTAAACGATACAGTTAAAGATATTAAAGGACGGGTTGATACTGTTAAAAATGATATTTCGCTTATTGATAATAATGGATGTGAATTAATTACTTCAACATACGGACCATATAAAACATTTGCAGTTTTAAAATTAACTGATAAAGAATTAAATAAATTGAATAAACGTTTTACTGTTAATAATAGTAGTAATAATAATGAAGAGAATCAAAATCTTAAAATTTCAAGATATGATATTAAGGATATTGAATTGGATATATCTAAGAGTGTTTATTACAGTAGTCGTGTGAAATCGGGAGATGGAGGGGTTATATTAATAAAGGATAACATTACAGATGAGAATTCCATGTTAAGAACTTACCATGGAACAACACCATTGATTGAAAGTGAAATTATTGATTACGAAGATAACAGCGATGAGAATGAATATATCAAGAGAGCATTTTTAAGACGTTTAAAACTTGCTGTAGATAGCAACCGTGTATTGAATAGAAATGTAGGCATTACAGTGACTTACAAGGGAAAAAATTAAATACTGATATATATATTTGTATAACTGGTTATTATGAACTACTTAGTTGACTGTTGACAATTAATTAAAATGACTATATTATATGATAACCTCAAAGGAAGTTTCGATTTATATATATATAAGGAATTTTCAAACAAATAATCATTGTTTTATATTTAAAGCAAAAGACTTTCATTTTTATAAAATTATAGATTCCAAATTTAAAAGCAAGATACTACCGATATAAAAGGTTGAAGAAAATAAATTATATAGCAAAGACTATCCTTTTAATTGAAACTTTTAACCTCGAATTGAATCTTTCTGTGTACCGAGACCAACTAATTCGGCGAGTTTCTTCTTCTTCCCTAAAAGGGTTGCCGGAATCCTCCCAATGTAATAACCACGAATGTAGGTTACTACTGTGTTTTCATCCATTTCATATATGTCGGAAATATACATGATAGGTGGCAAAGTATCCAATGGTCCATCCCCAAAAATAAAAGGAACCACTTCAATACTTTGACCCAAGCTTAAGAGTCGCTGATTTTCAAGGACGGAAGTCCGGTAGTTCATCCGCCTCATTTCCCATCTGACACCATCAAATTGAGCATTCATATCAGCTCTTATTGTATTCATCTCAGTTCTAAAAGCCCGTAACTCGGTGTTCTGAGCATCCAAAATTCTTACGATTTCTTGCAAAGTTCTACTTACGCTGGCAGACTCCGCATGTTCATGCTCCATAGTTAGAGCTTTAGCCTTATGTAGGTCGGCGTGATCCTCAATGGCACCTTCAAAAATAGCCACCTCAAGATTTGTTGTGTAATCCAACATTGTTTCTCTGGATATATCGGTAGGAATTTCTACGCTGTAACGATTCTTTAATACGTTTCTACTCATTGCCAATGTTTCCAATGTGTTTTTATTTTGTTAGAAAAAGTTAAGAAGAAGGAAAACGCAAGGTAAAAAGAAGGAAAACACAAGAAAAGGGCAAACCAAACACAAGGTAGGAAGAGGGCAAACACAAGGTAAGATTCCTGTGGCGCATGTTTTACTCGCCACTTACCAGAAAATCAAAAAATAAAAAATAAAAAATAAAAAATAAAAAATAAAAAATAAAAAATCAAATTTCCCATTTCTCGTGGAAGGCCATGGAAGGTTGTGGAAGGTTGTGGAAAAAAGACATGTTTCACTATAGTACTTATAGCTATTTAGTTGCCTATATGGGACATTCATTGTAGATAGTAGATCAGATATCAGATATCAGATAACAGATATAACCATTTATACCATATATATATACAATATACCATTTACCATATACCATATACCATACATTACATACCATTCATCATTTGACTTCATTTGTTTTGTTCAATTATACTTTAAAAATTAGCAGTATCAATTAATCTTAGTCCTCATTTTCACTTAATAACAATCTTGTCATTTTAGTTTCTTTGATAATTCCAATTATATTTTCATCTCCGAAACTTCTTCACTCCATATCTTGACTTGTACAACAACAAATTGTATATATATTGTATAATAATTACAATTGCTGACTGCAGTAACCCTATCACTTTGTTCAAATTACTGTTTCACTTTTAATTGATAGTGAATTGATAAAATTATACAATTAATTTAAATATCCATTTCTCATTCTCTTTTTCTCCTTTTAATTCAATCAAATGGAGAATCAATCTTCTAATCCACAAACTAATTTAGAAAATAATTCTTTTAGTAATATCAGTGATTCTAATCCAAATCCAAATTTAGATGTTATTGATAATGAAATTACAGATGTTCCTCTTTTTATGAAAAATACAGATTCAAGTGTTTCTGCATTAAATACACCACTTAATAATAATGATAATAATAATGATAATAATACTAATACTAATACTGCTGCTCCAGATGTAACACAAACTCCAATAATTGTCTCACCCGATACCGAAAATACTCCAAATATGCAATCATTATCTCCTCTTAATCCTGATAAAAATGTAAATTCTTCAAATAATTTAGATGAAACTTATACATTATCAAATTATTATAAAAATGATAACAATGATAATAATGATAATAGTAAATATAATAATACAACAAATATTCAAAATATTAATATTAAAAAAGAGGATTTATTAGATATTATTGATAATGAAAATGGTAAAATTACAGAAGAAATTGCAAATCAAGAATTACAACCTTCAAATTCTTTAACATTTTCAACAAATAAAACAATATCAAAAAAGAAAATTCAATCAACAATTCCACCTAAAAGACCAGCATTTGTTGTTAAACTTTGGAAAATGGTTAATGATCCATCAAATGATCATTATATTTGTTGGATGGATAAAGGTGATGCATTTCAAGTTAAAGATCGTGAAAGTTTTATGAAATATGTTTTACCAAAATATTTTAAACATAATAATTTAGCTTCATTTATTAGACAATTAAATATGTATGGATGGCATAAAGTTCAAGATGTAAATTCTGGTGCTTTAGTATTAAATGAAGAAATTTTACAATTTGAAAATCCAAATTTTATTAGAGGTAGAGAAGATTTATTAGATAAAATAATTAGAAATAAACCAACTAAGGAAAATGATGATGACGATATTGATTTTAAACAGTTAATGAATCAATTAGAACAAATGAAAAGGAATCAATTATTAATTTCAGAAGATCTTAAAAGAGTTAGACAAGATAATGAATTATTATGGAAAGAAAATTTTATTGCAAGAGAACGTCATAAAATTCAATCTGAAACTTTAGATAAAATTATGAGATTTTTAGCAAGTATTTATGGTAATAATACTACAAGATTAATTGAAAAAATGACTACACCTGGTGATTTGGTTGAATTAAATGAAAATCAACCAACTGGTACAAATAATAACAATCAAAATTATCATGATGATTATGGATATTATGTTTCAACTGGTAGTACTCCATTAAATTCTAATAATAATATGGGTAATGTGAATAATAACTTATCATCTATTAATATTAATAGTATTAGTGATAGTCCTACTATAAATAATCCAAATAATATGATGGAAACTACATCTAATACTCAACAATTAGATTTTTATAACCCAAATCAAATACAACAAAAACAACAGCAATCTCAAAACTACAATATTTCGGCGGGTAATAAGCAACCTCAACAAAATAGCTTAGTAAGAAGGCAATTAATGATCACTAATAAATCTCATGAAAATCCAAACTTTTCAAGATCAAATGAAATTAGAATGAGTAGTGTTGGTTATATTCCTACACATGGTGAAGATGTTGATTCTTCAATTCAAGAAATACGTAGAGGTCCAGAAAGTTTCAATACAACGTATATGGATACTTCAAGATTGCAACCACAACAACAACAACAACAACAACTTCAGCAACAATATTCTAATATCAATAATAATGTTACTGATTCAAGTAATAGTAACTATCCCGGATACAGGACTTCGAACAAAAATTTAGTTAATATTGATACAGCACCTTTTACAACAGTTGGTGATATTCCCGTAGAACAATATAATTCACCTAAGGAAATTGCAAATTTAAATGTCTCATCTCCTGTCGAAAATAAAGATCATCAACAAATAATGGGTAATATTCAACAACAATTACATAAACATCAAGGTACATTAAAGCAAGTGCATGATTGGTTGAATAAATATAATGATCATATTGATACAGATAATATTTCAATTTCTGATGATTTTAAAGTTGATGATTTTTTACAACAACCATTAGAACTTACTGGTGATTCTGGTACACCTGTTGATTTCAATAATGTTGATGCTTTTATCAATACAGATACTCCAATTCAAACTCCTATTATGGCACATTCTCAATTAAATTCTATTAATACAAATAATTTGGATTTTGATATTAATGACAATAATAAAAAGCGTCCTTATAATCAAGATAATACGAATGATGATTCTACTGATTTATCATCTAAACGTTTTAAGAATGCATAATAATCTATTTATTTTATTTTATTATATTTTTTTTTTTTGCTACTCGAATAATTTAATTTTAAACTAATTATGTATATTATTATCAAAATTTATAGATTTATTTCCTTTTACGTTTAATAGTCTAATAACGATATGTATTTCTAAACTCTATATTTTTACAAGTAATTAAAATAGAAATAATCAATCCTTTTGCCCAAGTTTTAATGCAATTTCAATAAATTTTGGGTCATTTCTAGAAAGTTTAAAAATTGGATTTTTATTCCATACTAAATTACTATTGATAGATTTCATAAGTTCTAAATCTTTTTTTTCAATTTTAGTTAAATCTTCCCTTATATTATGTAAATCGCAATAATCATTTAAATTTGAAATTGTTTTTGAATTTATAAAACCTTTTGACTTTTCTGAAACTGGATATAATAATCTAGCTAATGAAACCCAATTATCAAAATATGGACAGTCTTTTAAATAAATATTAATTAACATGCTTCTTAAAATTGAATTAGTATCAATATTATATTTTAATTTAAAAAATTTTGATAATGCAAAAGCATATGCAATTTGATTATTTTTAATAAAATGAGTTGTAAATACTACAAATAAACCATGATTAATAAATTTTTTTAACTCATAATCATTATTATTAGTAATAATTTTCCAGATTTCTTCAATTCTATTATCTTTTAAATAACATGCAACCAATTGATTTAATAAAATAGAATCCATTCGTTTATTTTTAAGTGTTATTCCATTTTTTTCATAAATTGATAATAAACGTTCTGCTGATAAAAATTTTGTAATAGAATTTAATGATCGTAGTATTGGCATTGTTGAAACTTGATATTCATCCATTAATTCTAACATTTGAATTTGAGGTTCTGGATTATTAAACATATGAAAAATTGAATACCAGGTATTACAATTTGATTCCCAATTTTTGCCCTTTAAAACTTCTAATCTTTCAATTTTTAGTTTATACATTGAAGGTTTTGCAGATTTACTTAAAATAATATTATCAAAATCTATATCTTGTTTAATATTAGTTTTCTCTGACATTATATTCAAAATTTTATAACAAATTGAATCATGTGATGTATGATGAAAAAATCTAATAATTTTCAAATATTCTTCTTTAGTAAGTAATATTGGTTTATAATTTACAATTTCCATTAGAATTTCACTTATTTTTGAAGTATTTTGTCTATTATATTGAAAATTAGTTAACTGATGAACATATTCTATAATTGAATCATCATTTAATTCATTGGGTATAAGTGGTAATGTTTTAGAATGAGGTAAATCTTTAAAATTAAGAAATTTAAATTCAGATGGTTGAACTGGTATATCAGAAATAGATTGAAGTAATTCTAAAATTGTTTCTTCATCAACATTTGCCAAAAATTGTGATTTTCCAAGTAATCTATGACTTAAAAGTGGTGAAATCAATGGAAAATTTGTTTGTATTTCATCATGTTGAAATCTTTTCGAATTATAAACGAAAAGTTGTGAAAATTTTAAAGAATTACAATTAAACCTTTTTATGTTTCTCCACATTTTAAGTTTTGTGTGATAACCTCTCCTTTTTAGAGTTTGATTATTAATTTCCTAGAAAGGAAAAATGAAATATATACGCAATTCCTTAATAAAGTTCTTTTTCTTATTTTATCGATGAATTAATGTTGATATCAGAAAGTCTCCGCGTGCACGGGTTTTCTCCAATTTCCAATTTTCTTTGTTCTGCTTTCTTTGAAAGTTTCGATCCCTAATCTGGGACGGTTATGTATTATCATTGAACATTGGACATTGGACTATTATCTTAGTCGAAAGTCAAAACCAGAAGAGACGCACAGCAACTTCATAATATATATATATATATATTTTATCAAATACAAAGTAATGACAACTGAGACTCCTTCCTCTCGTAACAAATCACAACGTTTAATCGATAAAAAACAGAAACAACAATTAGATATGAAAGAAAAAGTAAATATTAAAAATAACAATAATTCTGTTAAAGTTATTCCAAATCCAGTTATTTCAGATATATGTTTTGGATTAAATGAATTAACAGATTCACTACATGCTTTACCACAAGATATTGTTAGTTATTTTACATTACTGAAAGAAATTGAAGCAAAATGTGTTTATACAGTTCCACATTTACAAGCCTATATTAAAAGATTTTTAACAATGAGAAAAAATCATCCAAAGAGAGGATTATTATTATCTAGAATTAGAGAATGTATACGAGAAATTATGCCATGTTTGGAAGAAAAAATGCATGTTGCAACGATTGCATCTGATAATGTTAAAAAATATATTACAAAACTTGATCAAGCATATGAAATTGTTATTGAAAAGGAAATACCTGAATTTATTAGAATTGGTCCATTGTGGGAACCATGTATGAAAGTAAGTGAACCAAAATCATTACAACAACAACGAAGTGAAAGTAGAAGAGAAGCATTAGCTGCGAAGAAAGCTAGAAATGGTGGTGGTGGTGGTAATATGAGTGCATTTGAAGATGATTATGAAGGTACAGCTGCTGAAGATTCTGTTGGTCCAACAGTTACAAAGAAAAAATCAAAGAAGGAAAAGTCTAATTCAAATAATAATCATAATAATAATAATAATTACAATGGAGGTAATAATTCAACATTTATAAATTCTAATATATCATCAACAGCTAATGGATCTGGATCAAAAAAGAGGAAAAATAATGCAGATGATGAAAATACAAATGTTGGACATTCTAGTAATAATTCTAATGGAAATGGAACTACTAAAAAGAGTAAGAGTTCAAAAGTTAAGAAAGAATCAAAGAAAGAAATCGAAGGGCACACATCTAAAAGTGGAGCTTCAAATAATGGACATAATAATGGTGCTAATGGTAATGGGGATATGAAGAATAATAATGGAGGATCAAAATCAAGAAGTAGTACCAAAGGAGGTGATGATGGTACCGGATCAGTGAATACAGCGTCAAATACAGCGTTCACCACAACAACATCATCATCATCATCTAAATCTAAGAAAGAAACGGCAAGTAATAAAGAATCTAAAATTCCAACCTCTCCAATAAATTATGAAGGAGAGCCAGTGTATTGTTATTGTCAACAGGTTTCATATGGTGAAATGGTTGGTTGTGATGGTGAAAATTGTGAAAAGGAATGGTTTCATTTACCATGTACAGGTTTAAAAGAACTTCCAAAGGGAGAGTGGTATTGTGATGATTGCAAGGCTAACATGACTGTTGGACGTTAAACGTTAATGTTACTAGTATTGGATTATTACTTCTTATAAATCACACTATATATTTATCATTATTATTTTTATTATTTTTATTATTTTTACTATTGTTAGCTTTTTTATCATTGTACAATTTATGAATCAATTATCAAAAAAGAAAAAAAATGTGTTTTAATGTATACTTAGTTTATCATTAAATAAGAGATGGGGCAAATAGATATATATTATAAAAGTCTTTTGATTTATGTACCAACTGCCCAAAATGAACTCTTAATAAAGAATTCGTGAATATATATATATTGTAAATGTAATGGAATGAAACAGCAAATAACTCTGATAATTGATAATCAACTGCTTATTTGTGCGTATTGAGATGGCCGAATGAGGAAAGTAGTCGTGACTGTGACGATGGACATTTACAAAATTGATTTTGATTTTTGATATATAGGTAGGTCAGTATGTCTTTATTCATTGTTTTTTCTATTACACAGATATATTATATTACATTATTATTTATGTATATATATGTATATATATATATTGAATATCAAAAGGGAAACTATAACTGTAATCCATAAAGAATAAAATGAATACTGATGAATACAACTTTGATGATATTATTCCATTAGAAGATGGAGCACCAGAAGGACTTGAAGATATTGTTTTATGTAAAATTATGTATACAGATGAATTTAAAATGGTATTTTCATATCTGCGTGCATTAATGGCTAAAAATGAATATTCAAAAAGATCAAATTATGTTGCTTGTTATGCTATATCACTTGTACCAGCACATTATACAGTTTGGAATTATAAATTTGATATTGTTAAATCATTATATGAGAATGGAGAATATTCAATTAATGAAGAATTTAAATGGTGTAATAAAATAGCTTTAGAAAATGAAAAAAATTATCAAATTTGGCAATATAGAGAATTATTAATTAAATTGATGATTGAAAATGAATTTAATGATGATAAGAACAAATATAATTTAGACCATGAATATGAAATTATTAATAAAATGTTAGATAGTGATGAAAAGAATTATCATGTTTGGTCACATAAGCGTTGGATTGTTGAATATTTTAATCTTTTTCATAATTTAAAAGAATTAGAAAATACTGAAATATTATTAGAAAGAGATGTACGAAATAATTCTGTTTGGAATTTCCGTAATTTTATTAATTTTAAAGATGATGATGTTACTAATAATAATAATTTAATTGATATCATAGTAAAAGAAGTAGATTTTACTATATCCAAAATCAAAGAATCAATTACCAATCCATCTAGTTGGAATTACTTCAAACACTTATACAATTTATCCAAAGAAAGCATTACGGATGAAACTTTAGATAATAAGAAACTTGAAGAATGTATTTCTAAAATTAAGAAAATTGTTGATGATTATACATGTTCTGCAGTAGATGTGGAAAATAAACTTGCCGAAAAAAGTCTATCTGTTCCAGCATTTGAATTACTTGCAGATATGTACCGTGATGATGGATGTCATCAGGAGATGGTTACAGTATGTAGTCTTCTTGGTGAAGAGCTTGATCCTGTCCGGAGTAACTACTGGAAATACAGGGCAAGTGTATAGTATTTCAATAATATATATAATTTACAATTGTATAGCAATGTACATGTGAAACGTGTGTGAAACCATTGTGAACAGCAGAAAAGGGAAAAACTCCTATTTGGGCAAAACGTAAATACGCAGTGTGTGGGAGTGGAATTTGTAGTTTGTGATTGATTTTGATTCTGATTTTTGATTTTTGGCTTGTGAATTGTGAAGTGTGAAGTTTGACGGTGGCGGTGGGCACTGCACACTGCACTGCTTTCTCTCTTTGTTTGTTTATTGTTTGTTGTTGTTTGCTTTTTGTTTACGATTTCTTCTGCATCTTGTTAACAACACCTTCCATTCCACTGCATTCTACCCCCTAACCAATCAACACGTTCACATAACAAATAACACCAATATGTCCTCTCTTTCCAAGAAAACAAAGTCTCAATTGGTTGAAATCGCAGAAGATTTAGCAATTGATATCGCAGAATGCAAAGTCAAGAAAGATATTTATGAAACAGTCAGAGACTACTTTTATGAAAATGCAGACCAATTCGATGAAAATTCAAAATATTATGAATTAGCAGTTCTTTCAAAATTTGGTTCTCCAAAAAAAACTGTATTTATTGAAAGTGATAATGGTGATGTTAATGAAGTTGACATTATTGAAGAAGATGATGAAGATGATGAAACTGAAGAAGCTGAAGAAGCAGAAGACGCTGAAGAAGCTGCAGGTGAAAATGATGATGATGATGATGAAGAAGTTGATGATGAAGATGATGAAGATGACGAAGAATACGAATATGATGAAGAATTGGATTTTGATTATACTCCACCAACATTATTAGAATCTATTAAAGAAGGTACCTTATATGAATATATTGAAGATAAGAATGATGAAGTTAAAGATTATTTAACTGATCCTTACTCAATCAATGAATTGGTTTTCTTTTTTGAAACCTTTGCTGTCTTAAAAGCTCTTTATACTTCAACTACTCTTGATTCATACTTACCAGATAGCGTTTTAGAATATGTTCCAAAATTCATTTTAAGCACTAAAGTCATTTCTAAAGACTCTTTCACTTTGTTAAACTTATCAATTGTACTTTTATGGACTCTTGTTGGTAAAATTCTTCCAGTTATCATCTCTAATTATATCAATTTTACTTATGATTTTGATAGAGATGCTTTTGTTGAATCTCTTGCTAAATTATTTATAGCTATTGTTGTTTTCAAATCTGATATTTCACTTAAATCTATTGGTGATGAATTCAAATTTAGTTGGACTTTAAATGCTACCGTTTTATCTTATTTTAAACACTATATTTTCCAAGCTGCTTTATCTTTAAGGGGTATTCTTAACAATTGGGTTTTAGTCGATGCTTTATTTACTTCAATTTTAGCACTTTATGCAAATTTAGCATTTGTGTAAACAATTTTTGTTGTTGATAAATGATCAATAAAATTTTACAAACATTATGTTATCAATTCAAGCCCACAGATATAAAAAATGAAGAAACCAGGACTGTCATTTTAATGTTTATTGATTACCTTTTTTTACACCCTTTTTTTTAACTTTATTTGACTTTTCCATTCAATTTTTATTGCCTTATTACCCTCACGATTGTTATAAGTACTAAACTAATCAATCTATTTGAATGTTTTTTGTTTTTTTTAATTTACTCATTCCTTTAATTGGTTTGTTTAAGTATAGATTATATTATCTTATTATATAGTATATTATATATCAGTGTATTTTATTAGTAGTATGTATCCTTCTTTTATAATTCTCTATTATGAACATAAACAAAATTATAAAAATATTTATACATGCATGATTTAGAAAGTTTGTAAATCTTTATTCAGTCCTTCTGTGTAAGGTTCAACTATATTCCATATTTTTTCATGAACTTGATCTATATTAAGATTATCAACAAATAAAGAATTCCATTCAGAATTTTGATTAAATTTTTCAAATATTAATTTAACTTTTTCTTGAAATTCAACAATTTCATATCTTTCATCACCAAATCCTTCCCTATTTGAATTTTCTGAATTTTTAAATTTTAAAAATAATGTAACATCTGGTTTTGGTAAACCTTTATCTGGATTTAAACACCAATCAAAACTCAATCCTTTAGCAGATGAATATGAAACACCAGAATATACATATCTATCCATTAAAATAATTTTACCATTATTTAAATCATTTTTAATTTCATCAATTAATTCCCATCTATTTGCGCTAAATAATAAATGTGCTGCTTGATCATTTAGTTGAAACGATTTATCTATAAGGTAATTATTTATTAATTTACCTATTTGAGTTTCTCTTTGTGGAAATTTAATTAATTTATAATCAATACCTAAATTTTCAAATTTTTTTATAAGTAATGTTGTTTGTGTTGTCTTACCAGTTCGATCTAATCCTTCAATTGCAATTAATGCTCCTCTCATTATCGTTTAATAAGTTAATTGATTTATTTTTCGAAAAATCAAAAGATAAAAATATTTATTTAATTTTAACAATAATGACATGTTTTGTTTTGATTTCGTGTAACAGTTTCAATTTTACGTGAAGCGCTCTGTATTATATAGTGTAATTCATTTAACGACACTAAAAATGTCGTAAATTTTTAACTTTTAAACATTTTGTTAAGTAAATATTATCTAAATTTAGTTATATTTTTATATTTATATGATGTAAATTTTAAAAATTTATTGAATATAAAATCAAGGTCTTTAGCCTTCTATTAAGCTTGAAATTAAAGTTTAAAATATTTTCAAAAATTGGAAATTCATAAAATTAAAGTAAAGGCGTTTATCATTTAAAAACTTTTTATGAAATTCTCGGTAAAACTAAAAAAAATAAAATTACGTAAGCAAACGTCCAAATTAGGAAATAATAAGTTGATAAGTAAATTGAGAGGAAAGCGATACGTTTTGAAAAATATAAAAACTAATCAGCAATTCAAAGTGATTATACAAATAGCATTGCTAAATTTTGTTAAACAAACTATTAAAAATCAAGATATAAAGAAAAAAAATATAATTGAAAAACTGTTACAAAGATAATACAATATTATTGTACATAAGATAATCAATCATGTCTTTAGTGTATTACGTTAGTCACACTTGTAGTCTTGATTAATGAGTCATGAAGATAAAGACTCTGAAAGAAAACATGAAACGTGTGAAGGGAACAACCTGTCTACTTCTATCTCATCCTCTCCTCGGCAAGCAAGTCCGGGGGCTGTTGCTGTTGTTGTTTTGTCAAGTGTGAAATCGATGAAAGATAAAGATCAAAGTAACAAGTACCAAAGCTGTTGCAAAAGACGACCGCCAACTGCCAACTGCTGACTCTGTCCTGCGCTTCCCGCGGGGAGAGTTCAGTAATAATAATAATAGTAATAATCAATTTGAAAAATGAAATAATTTTTTTTCTTTTTTCTTTTTTTGATTTTTCCGTCTGCTAAAATTTTTACTTGATGGACTTCACACTTCACCAAAGACGGGCTGCTAAGTAAAAATATTTATTTATTTGATTTAATAGAGATGGTGTAGAATATAGGATAATATTTACTCAACCTTTTCTTCTTTCACTCCATCTGGTCTTTGCTTCCATTAAGAACACATTCTTTAAAGAAAAAGAAGGAAAATGTCTACTGAAGAAGTTGCCCCAGCTCATCAAGCGTTCAATACCATTTTGGTTTTGGATTTTGGTTCTCAATATTCACATTTAATTATTAGAAGATTAAGAGAATTCAATGTTTACGCTGAAATGTTACCATGTACTCAAAAGATTAGTGAATTACCATTCAAACCTGTTGGTATAATTTTATCTGGTGGTCCATATTCAGTTTATGAAGAAGGTTCTCCTCATGTTGATCATGCTATCTTTGATTTAAATGTACCAATTTTAGGTATTTGTTATGGTATGCAAGAATTAGCTTGGATTAATGGTAAAGGTGTTGGAAGAGGTGAAAAGAGAGAATATGGTCCTGCAATTGTTAATGTTACTGATAATTCATGTCCTTTATTTAATGGTGTTAATAATTCTCAAGTTTGGATGTCTCATAATGATAAATTAATTTCTTTACCAACTGGTTTTAAAACTGTTGCAACAACTGATAATTCTCCATTTGCAGGTATTGCAAGTATTGAAAAACCAATTTTTGGTTTACAATTTCATCCTGAAGTTACTCATTCTTTACAAGGTAAAATCTTATTAAAAAACTTTGCAGTTGATATTTGTAAAGCAAAACAAAATTGGACAATGCAAAATTTTATTGATACTGAAATTAAAAGAATTAGAACTTTAGTTGGCCCAACTGCTGAAGTTATCGGTGCTGTTTCAGGTGGTGTTGATTCAACTGTTGGTGCTAAATTAATGAAAGAAGCTATTGGTGATAGATTCCATGCTATTTATGTTGATAATGGTTTAATGAGAAAGAATGAAACTGTTACTGTTAAGAAAACTTTAGATGAAGGTTTAGGTATTAATTTAACAGTTGTTGATGCAGGTGACGAATTCTTAGGTAATTTAAAGGGTATAACTGATCCTGAAAAGAAAAGAAAAATTATTGGTAATACTTTTATTCACGTTTTTGAAAGAGTATCAGAAGAAATTAAACCAAAGGATGGTTCTAAAATTGAATTTTTATTACAAGGTACTCTTTACCCAGATGTTATCGAATCTATATCTTTTAAAGGTCCTTCTCAAACTATTAAAACTCATCATAATGTCGGTGGTTTATTAGAAGATATGAAATTAAAATTAATCGAACCATTAAGAGAATTATTTAAGGATGAAGTTAGAGCTTTAGGTAAAATCTTAGGTATTCCAGATGAATTAGTTTGGAGACATCCATTCCCAGGTCCAGGTATCGGTATTAGAGTTCTTGGTGAAGTTACACCATCTCAAGTTAAGATTGCAAGAGAAGCGGATTACATTTTCATTGAAGAAATTAAAGCTCATGGTTTATACAATAATATTTCACAAGCATTTGCTGCTCTTTTACCTGTTAAATCCGTTGGTGTTGTCGGTGATCAAAGAACTTACGAACAAGTTATTGCTTTAAGAGCTATTGAAACTACTGATTTCATGACAGCTGATTGGTACGTCTTTGAAGCTGCTTTCTTAAAGAAAGTTGCTTCAAGAATTGTTAATGAAGTTGATGGTGTTGCTAGAGTTACTTACGATATCACATCCAAGCCACCTGCAACTGTTGAATGGGAATAAACAATTCACATAACATTCTTTTCTCTAAATAAAATCATAAATTTAGTATTTTTTTTTTCATATCCTATATATTAGACTGTCGAAGTACAAATGTATTAACAAATCCTCCATCATGACTTATACTACAAAGGAAACTTTCGTCTCGCTTTACTGACATATAATTATGATTACCAATAATAGGTCGTCCACGTTCATCGTTAGTTTTATACCAATCTTTCATAATGAATTCATGTTGATCTTTATCATCTAAAGTTTTGTAAATTGATTCTTTTATACTCCAAGAAATAGATAAAATTTTGGCACATTCTTCAATATTGTTATTTTCTAAAAACTTTTTAAATTTCGGTAATTCAAATGTAGGATTCAATATTCGTTCACTGAATCTCTTAGTTTTATAACTTTCTAAAGATCCGTTTCTTTTCAGTATATTCAGAAATCTGCTCATCTGATGAAGATCATTACCTATAGAAATAACTCGTGACATGTTTTTATCCCTCAGGTACATTCTTGAAACATTTTTATAAAGAAAAACCATGTATACAGTACATTTTTATCTTAATCTTGAATCTTGTTTGACACTTGACACAAAGAAAAAGATTGCGCACAAATTCGTTTGATCTTCTAACTTGCTTACTACTTTTTGGTTAAACCACCCTAGTGGTAAACCTAATATCACAACGTGTTTATTTATATACATGCAACTTACAGTCATTGTTTAACAGGTGTCTGGCATATATAAGTATGAAAAGGTTCCAAACTAGCAAAGAGTCTATCAACGAAACATTAATTTTTATTTCCAGAACCTCCATAATTATCATTTTATATCTTGTATTGTCTTCGGTATTACCAACATCTAATAGATTTCCACTAATAATTTGTACCCTATTATTCACAACAGTATTAAATCAAACATCAATGTTACAAAAACTTAAGAAAAAGATTTACAAATATGCATATGAAATTAATGAAGTTAAAGAAATTAAATTAGATTCAAATAGAAACGATTTAGTTAATTCAATTTATGATATTAAATCTTATTTACATAATGCTGAAAAATGGAATAACAGAAGAAGAATCCTTTTTAGGCAAATGGATCCATTACAACAAAAAATTGCAAATTCAATTAATTACTCAGATAAATTGAATTTAGTTGATAAATACTTTTCTAAAAACAATCAAATTTTATCAAATATTGTATCAAACTCAATCGCCAAGTACGAAGTTAAAGATTATGAACTTAAACTTGTTGAGGAACAAGCTAAATCAAATAAATCAAATAATTACTTTAGAGTTGTTGAAAGTTTATGTCATTTTGCACGTGATTGGCCAGTTAAACCTTCTGATGAAGTCACCCCATTATTAGATTACATTAAATCACAATGTAAAGATTTAAATAATGATAACACAATTGCAATTGTACCTGGTTCAGGTTTAGGTAAAGTTGCCCATACCCTAGCTGATGAAATGAAATTTTCTTCAGTTCATGCAGTTGAATTTTCTTGGTTAATGGTTTTAATGAATGAAGCATTATATTCAAAATATCCAGTTGACAAATCAGGTAAAGTAAATGTTTATCCTTATATACATACATATTCAAATCATCAAAATATAGATGATCAAGTTAGACCTGTTGAAATTCAACATTCTTTAAAAATACCACCATCTTTGAATATACATAATGCAGATTTTACTAAATTTGATATAAGGGATTATTTAAAGGATAGTGAAAAGTTAAATAATTTAATTTTTGTTACATGCTTTTTTTTAGATACAGCTGAAAACTTAATTGAATATATTCAGTCAATAAATAAAATATCATCTAATTTTAAAGGAAAAGTCAAATGGATTAATGTTGGCCCTTTAAAATATGGTACCGCTGCAAAAATTGAAATATCTAATGCTGAACTAAAATCTTTAGTTAGCCACATGGGTTGGAAGATAACTGATGAAAAAGATCCAAAATTGTTAGGTTATTTGACCGACAGAAAGGGCTTATGGCAAGGGTATTACAATGTTACCATGTGGACTGCTGAAAAGAAATGATTTATTCATTTATTTTAGTACATATAGTTTAAATTTATAGAATTTTTGATTGATTAAAAAAATAATTTATTAAAAGTATTTCCATAAGGGCATATATATGTATGTATAAAAAGTATAAAGTTTATATAAATAATGAGTTATAAAATTTCTTATGTTTGATAAAATAATTTATAATATTGATGTATAATAAAAGAAAATTTATAATTGTGTGATGCTTGAAAATTGTAATGTATATTTAAAAAAGAAAAAGAAAAACAATTGATAAATTTTAGTTTTTAACTCGCTTTTTTTTGGGTACCAATTTTATCATCTCCAGACTTTTTTTGGAAGATTGTGTTATCCTTTTCATGTCTTGGTTTTGGAATTAATGATTTTGGATTTAATAATTTGAAAATAACAGCAAATGGACTCTTGCCTAAAACTCTAAAATAATAGTAACCAAATAACATGAAACCAACATTTGCAAAAATGTAGATCCATGCAATACCGAAATCTCTCCAATGTTGATTCCATTTAATACCATATTGAATAACAACTTGTTCTTGCATAGTGTATGGACAATACTGACAGTTTGATGTAGTATCATTAGCCCTTAAGTAACCACCATTTGCTTCGATATATTCTGAAAAATATTCACCACATGTTTGTCCCCCTGGTGGATCGACAATGGATAATTCACTATATGCACAAACCAACTTTCTGTTGTGTAAAATTGGTGAAACAAAGGCTTGGACAAAATATGTAAATGGAGATGCAACATACATGAAAGACCAGAAATGTGGAGAGTATCTCTTTGGATTTAAAATACCACAAAATAACAACATAGCAGCAAACAAATTAGAGTTTATCATAGAAGCTGATGGAACATCTGGAGAAAAATATAAAACAGCTAAACCATAAGTAACATAGTACATTGGGAAAATTAAAACATTAATGAAAAAGAAAAAACCAGCTTTATCTGCATCACCAGAATATCTTGATGGCCAGTAATAACAAATATAGATAAAAAATTGACAAAGAGTAGACCACAAAATTTCAACGATAGTATGACATAAAAGCAAACATGACCAGTGAAATGTATTGGATAACGCTTCTCTTACTTCAAACAATTCTCTAGTATCATAAGCAAAAACGTGTGATTGGTTAATCATAGCAACCGAAATTAATAATAACATAAAAACAGATGAAAATGCAGATTGAGCACCACCTATAGTATGATCCATACCGACAAAAGATAAACCAACAAATAAAGCACAAGAACCACATTCTAAAAACTTAGCTCTAATGTAGATTGGTGATCTCCAAAACTGAATAAAAGTTCTTCTTAACACATACCAAAATTGTTGATCATAAGATGTTGCATATTTAGCAGATAAGTCACCAGCAGATGTATTTTCTGGTCTCTTTGGTAATTCAGCGTGTAAATAATCAATTTCTTTAGTTGTTTCGATACATTCCGGAGAGTTATTCCATAATTCAGCCCAGTCTTGAGCTGCAGAAGCAGTTGCACCAGCACCAATACAGTTTAAGATATACTCGGCAGGGTTTTCAGCTTTACCACACTTGACACCAGAATTTCTTTCAAAGTATTTTAGCAAAGTTTCAGAGTTTTCACCAATATCACCAAAATAAACAGTCTTACCACCCTTCTTCAATAAAAGTAATCTGTCAAAAACTTCAAACAATGTGGCTGATGGTTGATGGATAGTACACAAAATAGCTTGACCAGAATCAGCAAGAGCTCTTAAAAATTGAACAATAGACCATGATGATTCAGAATCTAAACCAGAAGTTGGTTCATCCAAAAACAACAACAACGATGGCTTAGCAACCAATTCTGTGGCAATAGACAATTTTTTTCTTTGTTCGACGTTCAAACCTCTACCGATCTTACCAACCATGGCTTCAGCATATTTGTCCATACCTAAACATCCAATAATCTTTTCAACATATTCGTATTTTTCAGCAGTTGAAACTTCTTTTGGTTGTCTTAAATCAGCAGCAAATCTTAAGGATTCCCTAACAGAGTATTCAGCCATATGTAAATCTTGTTGTTGAACATAACCGGTTCTTCTTTTAAATGATCCATCTAATGGTCTACCGTTGACTAACATATCACCTGTAATGGTACCAAATGAAATTCTTTGAGCTAAAACATTCAATAATGTAGTCTTACCAGCACCAGATTCACCCATTAACGCAGTCATAGTACCTGGCTTAACATAACCTTGAATGGAGCATAACAATTGTCTTGTTGCACCGTCATATGGAATAATATAATCTAAGTTTTTCCATGAGAAAATATCAGCAGTAGCAATAATTTCTTCTAAATCAGCATTAGGACCGTTCAAAGCAACCATCATTTCTTCTCTAGTTGCTACCTTACCATCCCAATCTTCACCCGATGAGGTGTCTGGTAAACAACCTCTCTTGAATAAAAGTAAATCACCACCACCTTCAACATTTTTAATATATTCTGACATAAAAACATTTAAACCAATATAACCGACTGTCCAACAAATATTGACACCCCAGTATTTCCAAACATTATGCCATCTAATATCAAAAGCCCTATATAAATAATCATCACCAAGAACCCAATCACGACCTGCGACTGCACCGGAAAGAGCACAAATTTGGTTGGATAAAGAAACATTCTCATAACCAGCCCCAGATGGAATTAAACTGTGACAGTCCATATGTCTTCTATGAAATTCATTACCCATCAAAGAGTAAAAACAATAGAACATAGGATTCAAGTAATGAATCCATTTGATCCAATGATGCATTTGTGTTAATGGTAAAACAAAACCGCAGTAAACACACATCATCAAAACCCATAAACCACCGATAGCATGCGCAGTAGTACCATCCTTAGTAACAGTAGCAACACACTTGAATGTAAATGACATACATTGTTGAATAGTTAATAAAAATAATAAAAACATAAAAAAACTACCAGCAGTATGCTTTAAATTTGGCATCCAATAAGTAGTAAGAGCTAAAACAATAACAGCAATAAATTTTGTTGGAAATTCTGTAATAATTTCTTGTAAAGCTTCAGCTGATAAGTGATACATTGAATAAGATTTTTGTTTAACTAAAATATTTCTGGTAGAAAAAGAGTTAGCAATTTCAGCTAATGAAGTAACAGAACAGAAGAGCAAAACATAAAATAAAATACCACTACGAGAGTAGGCACCATCAGTTGATTTAGGAATATGATAGTACATCGAACCAACAACAAAACCTTTAACAACAAAAGATAAGATATAGACAATAGTATAAGTAATGTTACCCTTAGTTCTTTGAAAACCCCTCAACATCAAATAGTATAATTGAGACCAATAAGTAACCATAAACTGAGAACTTTGTCTATTACCCTTTTGCTTTCTTTGTTTGTTAACATAATCAAGTCTTTGTCTAGTTTCATCACCATTATGTTGAGAATCAAAAGCATCCATTTCAGACATCAAATTAGCATACTCTGGAGAGTTAAGCCAATAATCTGCAAATTCATCAGATGATTCTGGAACTTTACCTTCATATCCAGGCTGAATTTGTCTTGAAGATGGTGATGTAACAGCTGTTAAAAATTCAGGTGCAGTCATTCTACTTGGTTTCATATAACCCATTCTTTCAAAATACGCAACACCTTGATCTGCTGGACCCCAAAAAATTTGTCTACCCTTGTAAAGAACAGCAACCTTATCAAATAATTCATAAATATTTTGACCAGCTTGGTAAATAGCAACAAATGCAGAACAACCAAGCATATTTGTAGCAGTTCTTAAACATTGAGTAAATTCCAATGCCGTGGAAGCATCTAAACCTCTGGTAGCATTATCAAAACAGTAAACAGAAGCATTCAATGCTAAAGCTTCAACAATAGAAACTCTCTTTCTTTCACCACCAGAAACACCTCTGACAAAATCATTACCAACTCTGGTAGCATAGGTATGTGTTAAACCAAAAACGGTACACCATAACTGTATTAAAATGATAATAGTAAAAAAAAGTGAAGAAAATAAAAAAGGGGGAATGTTAGTATTGTATTTTAATGAAGAATAAAATCTATTTTTCATTTTATTATATTATTAGTAGTACTTACTTTTAACATATTATCAACATATTCTTCTCTTGTCATATTGTCAACTCTCTTTTCAGGAGTTTTACATCTTAGCGCTAATTGAATTGTTTCTTTAACAGTAATATAAGGGAAATGAAAATCTAATTCTGGGTTGTAAACAACATAACCTTTATATTTTTTCATCATTTCATCTTGATCTAAACCATCATATGAAAAAGATCCTTCAACTTTAGTAAAATTTTCAATTTCACCGGCAACAGCTTTTAATAGGGAAGAACAACCAGCACCTGGTTTACCTAAACATAAAACCATTTCTCCTGGTTCTAAAACACCAGCAAAATTTTGAATAATTTTTCTTTGTTGACGATTATCTTTTTGAAATTTCTTCCACCATTTTAAATAGCTGAGAGTCATTTCTGTAACTGAAGGACCATGAGCTGCCGAAGCATCAATACCCCAACATGTAAGATCTTTAAATGAAACACCTGCGTTTGCAGATTCTAAACCTTGTTCTGATTGTCTATCACGTAAATATTTTAATAATAGTTCTAAATCAAAATTTTCTTTATTAATTTCAAAGTGATCCATATCCTTTTTAGTTTTTGTTGATAAAACCCTTGCAAGTGTAGCAATACGTTGAATACCATCTTCTGTTGAAAGAATATGAGTGACAGCACGAGATAAATTACCAGCACTATTTTGTTCTTCTGGATCTTCTAATGCATTAAATTTTTGTATATCTGGAGAGTCAGAGTCAATACTGTCATTGTCATTGGCAGTTTCGAGTTTTTCCATATTGATTTACTAATTAGTTTCTATAGACTTTTGTAATATTGATTTTTTTTTTCTGATTTTATGATATAATTAGTATTGATGGCAAATGAATAAATTGAAAAAGAAGGGAAAGATAAAAAACAATAACAACAAATTGATTAACTTTTATAAACTTGTATCACAGAACAATAAACACTTAAATAGTATTAAAAATATTAGGCGGTTTTAGATTAGTCAATCAGTTGTTGTTAGGAAAAGAAAGGAAAGATAAAAAAAAAGAGAAGAAGGACCAAAAAAATGGAATCAATATATTAGATTGAATTAAAAAAATAGTAAGATAAAAAGTGGGAATGTGTCCTATTTAAAGATTTTGATAATTTTAGATTTAATAAATAAAAAACTAATTTTTAATGATATGAATCTAATTAGGACAAGTAAAAACAAAAGAGCATACTATAAGTGTATGGTAAAGAGAGCAAACAAACAAGCTGAGGTGATTAATAATTAGTAACCATGACTAAGTTGTTTAAGTATGTAGGAACAACAAATTACCGTGAAGACTGAAAAGAAAAAAGACTCTGGAGAGCAAAAATCGGTCACATAAAAAATAACTTAACCGGTAACAGTCTAAACAAATGTTGTACAAGGGTCTGAAGGCTTGACGGAGTTGACTTTGATTAACTGATTATTGATTGATTATTGATTAGAGACTATTTTGCTGCCACATCGGCATCGGCAATGGACACGGCGCAATCTTTTCTGTTGCAGTGACAAAGGCCGCAACAATGTCGGCACATGGACCCAGAAGAACGCCGAAAACAAGATGTCATCTTTCTTTTTCTTTTTCTCTTTTGGCCGTTGAACAATAAACAGTGAACACATAATTCTGATTTCTGATTTCTAATTTCTAATTTCTAATTTCTGATTTCTAATTTCTAATTTCTAATTTCTAATTTCTAATTTCTAATTTAAGTGGTGTCGAAATACATATATATAAACATAATTACAATTTTTATATATAATGTACATACAAACTCTCTATAGTTATTATTACTAATGTGCTTTATCGATTTATTTAAATTCATTTAAATTCAGCACCTGAATTTATTTGAAGTTTTTTATCACTACCAGTACTCATAATACCAATCTCCTTTTCCCAATTTACAGCAAAAACTTTACTCTTTTCTTCCTGTGATTCTCTGGTAATAGTATACATAGCTTTATTAGCTCTAATATCCCAAATTTTGGCTGTACCATCATGAGATCCAGAAATAAGCATATA